>RJWT010030814.1:0-14545 GCA_004365215.1 Cuniculus paca | reverse complement strand
CCATATAAAGTCTGGAAAATTACTTTCAAGGGATGTTAGTGTGGGATTTACACAGTAAATAATAGACCAGATCAAAGTTAAAATACTCTCAAATATAAGCTATCTTCTTTCCCTAAATTCTAGCTCTTTAATGAATACATTAAGACTCTTTTTTCTCTTTCTTTTGTTCTAACCATTCAGCCCTGCACAGAGGGTAGTATTTTCAATAAATATTTATTTTACAAATTGGCATTAGTCTTCTGAAAGAATTGAAAACATTTTGTGAAATCCTTATGGTAGGTTATTACATTACAAAGATTGACATCTGAAAACAGTTTTAAAAAGTACAAGGCAATGAGACATACCACAAACAAATATTTTATCCCTACTGTACATGAGAGAAAAAGAAATTCAAAATATATGAATCATATTTCACAGAAAAATGTCTGTGACATGGAAACAAGAACTATGAGGAGACCACTTACAAATAATTGGTATAATTTCTAAATATAGTGATTGCACATTTATATAATGGTTTTAGTTTGTAACATGTGGGTATATCTAGATTGTTTTGAATTGATCAAAAGTTGAATGACTTTTTTGCCAGCATTTGTATTTTGGCAAAACTTAAAGTGAATTTTTCCATTATTTATTAATCCCATATGAACTTCAAGGATTATTTATGAGAAAGGTTTGATTAATTTGGAAGGGTCCTAGTGATGAATTTGTTTACAAAAGCATATTAATGCCTAGAAAATGTACTCAATTAAATAAATGTTTCAGATGAAATTTCCATTACAAGGCAAATTAATTCTAAATTTAACCAAAGAAGGAATAGCGTCCAAGCTCCTGGGATATGTTTCATTGGTAGACCAACTATTTGCTGAGCACCCACTCCATGCCAAGGATTTATATGTGTACCAAGGAAGCCCTGGCTGACTTTATTCCCTAAGAGATTTATTTTGTGATTGAGAAAAGATTAACAAGGAACCGTACTGGGCTTGACATAGTCCCATGTGAACTAGACAGCCAATGTCCCACACGTGGTATTACTTAAAAAGTAAATAACCCTGACCTTAAGAAAAGAATCTGTCATTTGACTACTATGAGAACTGGGCACAGAACTATAGATGTTGTAGAACCAAATTGGGAGTCCCTCCCCTAAAAACTATGACAAGAGTATACTATAAATACTGTAGTATTTTCCTATGGACCTTGAACCCACACTTTTCATACTAAAATGGCCAGAGTTCTTTACTCAAAAGCATGAGTAAGTATTACTAAAAATGAAAAGACGTGAAGCCATTCATAACTGTTGGTGCTCATAAACTTCAGAAAATAAGACAATTTAACTTTAATTGTAGAATAGAAAAAACTCATACACAATTTTATGGATAAATGCAAACAAATATTTAGTACCTTAAAAAACACATATATGTGTTAAACTGATGACTCAGTCATCAATAGACAACATCTTAGAAATAAAAATTAAAAATTTGGAAGGAAATCCAATTATTTTGATCCAGAAAATATTTTACTATCTCTCTTCCTCAAAATTGTTTCTAAACATGCTAGTGGTGTTTTGTTTGTGTATCAAATCCACAAAAGGCTGAGTGTCAAACTCTATGACGTGTGCCAGCTCCAGACACAGTGGACAACAGGAATAGCTTTAAATAAACTGAGAAGAAAAGAGAAGCTCTACAAAGCAGTCACCATGTAACACGCAGAACACTTGGTAGACTGGAATGAATTCCAGGAGGATGAGAATTTTTAATAACTGAAGATCTTTTACTCTTTCCATCTTGAAGATTGTTTTCAATTTTCTTAACCATTAAATTACTACCTTCCATTTCTCTTTTTTATTCCTTTTTCTCTCATGTTTTTCTTTTTCTAATTTCAAGTGCTAGAGGATTTTACTGGACACCTAATTTTTATATTACAAGGACTACTTTAAATCAACATCTGATCTAGGGACTACAGGATTGAAGCCATTTCTCCACTCATCATTTATACTCACATAAGAGCACCTATTATGTGCCAAAACAAAATCTAGAA
This sequence comes from Cuniculus paca, assembly GCA_004365215.1. NCBI lineage: Eukaryota > Metazoa > Chordata > Mammalia > Rodentia > Cuniculidae > Cuniculus > Cuniculus paca. The sequence goes on along the minus strand of RJWT010030814.1, from coordinate 12,511 downwards.
AGGTAAACAAAACACCTACTCTACTTCCCAGTTCCATATAACTTAGTGCATATTTATCTTGAGAATGTACACAACTGTTCATTTACACATCAAATATATTAATGGCAGATCATTCTTCTATGGCTTTATGTCTACTTCAATTTATTAGGGAGCTAGGTTGATGTCCACGACGAGGTAGTATACAATGCATTGTCACTATCATATTCCTTTGACTAAAACTTTTCATCTTAGAGATCTGAATACATACTCATGTTTATAACAGCACAACTGATAATGCTCAAATCTTGTAATTGGCCATCAACAGATGAATGGGTGAAGAATATGTGGTATTTACATACAATCAGGTATTACTCAGCCATAAAGAAAGATAAACTTGAGTCATTTGTAGGAAAATGTATGTAACTTGAAACTATAATCTTAAATGAAATAAATTGAACACACAGGCCTGAATACCATATGATTCCCAAGAAACCCAAAGTAAAAGGAGCAAAATAAATTGTAGCTAATAGGATCTATGGAGATAGAGGTTTCTCAAAGAAGAAGGTGATAAGGATATAGAAGGACAGGGACCATAAAAAGGAATGAAGATATGTTATGTACATGGGCCAACTCCACACTAGTATAAAAACATATGTATTACAAATATGTACTAATAAAATCACTAGACATAAAATAGAATGCTGTCTGGGCCACGATTTGTATCTTTAGTTGATTTATTTCTTATAATCTTCCCATTCCTAGTCTATGTTACCTTGACTTCTCACCTTGTTCTTTTTTTTCATTCCCATTAGGCATAACTCTATCTTCTTTTTCCTCTGAGCTCCCCGCAAGCTTCCCAGCACTATGCCTTGTATGTAAATACTTAGTGAGTGTTTATTAAATATAAAATCACAATAATTATCATCAAGTAACCATAAATTATCATCAATATATAAAACAAGAAGAGGAAAAATTCAAGATACTTGATCTTCACAATATCCTTATCAATAATCAAGTGCTTTTACTTAATTTCCTGTAATGCCAAATGCAAAATAAGCCAAACAATGATTATTTTGTTAATGGTTGAATGGTACATTAGAATAAATGAGGAAAAGAAAGAAAATGTTAAACAAATTAATTAAAAATTCCCTTGGAAAATCTAAAAGAAAAAAATCTATTTTTGTTTCAGTATACTAGCAGATACTGTAGGTTGCTAAAAATGTCCTTTCCATCTCCCTATTCTACTGATCATATCATCCATGATAATCTGAAAATGCTAACCAATCAGTTCACAGATTGATTTGTCAGTAGGGGAGCCATAAGAGGATTTCACAGGGATACTCTGGTTAACAATTTTTACTCTCTGATTTAAAAAAATGCACATGAGAATATTTCTCTCACTCAGCATCCCCTTCCTCTCTGTCTTTCCATGGGTCCTGCACTCAAAAAATTGACAGTAATCTTGCAACGTGGAGTGGAGAAGACACACCAAGGACAAGAGACAGCATGCAGAGCCTGAACTGAATGAGAATGAAAAGTGCCTCTGATTCTACCTATAGCTTGCTAAAGTCAGATAATCCAAAACCCTATCATTGAAGAGACATTTATGTGAGTGTTTTTGTGCAGTGTAAGTACTCTGCTAAACATCACTTCATTTCATGCTTAAAAACCATGTGAGGAGATATATGCAACCCATTTCAATGACTGACCAAACTTCAGCTCTGTACTTTATGCTATACCCTTATTAATCAATCTAATCTTTATCAATTCTCAATTTGAAAAGGAAAACATTCACAGAAACTAGGTCAATGCTGACTGCTTTAAAGAGATAGCGTAAGAAATCAGTATTGGGGCAAGTTCTTAGGAGATGTCTAATCAGTCACTACCCATCAAATACAGAGTTTTCTGAATCCTCCCACCATAATATTAGGAAATAATACAGTTAACCAAGTCTGCATCCTGCCTCTACTCTGGGACTATGAATTTGTGACACTTAACAAGGGCAGTTGGACAGAAGGTCCTCTGTAAATTATCTATGTGTGGATGAATTCACAAGGGAGCTGACTCTTATGGTAAATCAGGATGTGTACACGTACAGATCAGGTCAAGTGAACACTGGAGAGCCAGGGGAGGCTCATGTAGGAAGCAATATATCAAGCATTTGTTGAAGAAAGGAAAGAAAGGAGGGGGAGAAAGAAGGAAAGGAGGAAGGAAAAAAGAAAGAAAACTAATGGAAATATTTGTGATGATTTAATTGCAGCTACATTTGGACAATGTAACACAAGACTGGATCCCTCATATCACTCTCAATGAATTTTAGAGTTTTATATAACTCATAGACAAGGCCAAACTCGTACTTCACTCTTGCATTGGCCATTAGTGGGTTTTCTGAGCTTGGTTTTTGGTCTCCCACAGATGGAGGTCTGTCTTAGTTACTTTTCTCTCATTGCTGAGACAGAATATACAACACCCAAAATTAGGGAAGGGAAGGTTTATTTCTTACAATTTGGAGGTTTCAGTCCATACCCAGCTGGTTCCAAGGAAAGTTGGCATGGCTGAGGGGGCAGCTGTTCATGGTGGCCCACTAGTGACAAGAGCAAACAGCGAAAAGAAGAGGGGCAAAAGAGAGAGAACACACCTTCTTCCCTGCTTTAAATAGTATGCGGGCTCCACCCCTAGACAGGTGCAGCCCTCATACCAATAACCCCAGTGCTAATCTCAGCACTAATCCCAGTGCTAAACCCAGCACTAAACCTAGTGCTAAGCATTGAATCAATCACAAATGCCAGATTCAGCTGCTTCCATGACTACATGAGGTTTGTGGAGGGCCACCTATATACAAACAATAGCAAGGTATAATCCTTGCATCTAGACATATATGATGTCATTTGGTTAATATACATGTCCAGCTTCTTTAGTCATTGGCCTGCCAGCTCAGGAGTATAGTACATTGATTTTCTGGATCTTGATTCTGACTTTAGGAGACAATATTTCTGTCCTTAACTTTTCTTCTGAGGTTATTCACTTCTTAGGGTTTTTTAGAGACTTATGTCTTAATACATAACTTAGTATTCTGTTCCATCCCAGTTTAGGTGTTACTCAAATTTTAAATCACACTGTCACAGTGGTTCTAAATGCAGGGTTCCTGGACTAACCAAATAAGCGCCACCTTGAAAGGTGTTAGAAAAGGAAGTTCTTAGACCCTAAGTGAATCATAACTCTGGGGATTTGACCTAGAAATTTGTATTTTAAAAAGTCCTTTGTTTGAGTCACAGAAGTGATCAAGTTTGAGAACCACCAACCAAATATTAATGATTACTTATTTGAAAAGAAACAGAGTTGTCATTATATTTGCAATTTATTGAATCACTCTAAAGGAGAAATATTAATCTAACTTCAGTAAGTCACAGACATCCAAATAAATTCCATTCCTGAACGTACACAAGTGAGATTCATTCCTAAGTCTAACAAAGTGAGTCTTATTCTTTGACACAAATATACAATATAAAGCATAAAAAACCCTACAAAGGCTGTAAGTAAGCTAACTTTACTTTTGTGGTTACCTTAAAATGGTAGTACAGTGCAGTATAGTATTTTCACTTTTGTTTCCATTGTTATTGCTCTGGGCATCCTAGCAGTCTCCTCCATATCACCACTGCTTTTCCTCCTGCTTCCAAGCATTCTAGGCTCTGATTGCACACTGCACTGCTGTACACTTCGCACAATACAAGAAGCACACAGTAGCACAACCGGGACTATGTCCAGTGGACACGTGAACTACTTCTGGGATTTGTTGCCACCTATGAATGTTAATACTGCAAAGTTCATTCTTACCTGTTGAAGCTCACAACTTGAATGTTCACAAGTTGGGGACTTACTGTTATTTTCTTAGTTTGAGCTGTTCTGAAAGTAAAAATTGCAAAAAGAACTAAAATGGAAGTTGTCTTTCCTGGGAAGTAATACCAGGATGTAGGAGGGAAGAGGTAGAAAGAATGAGATAAGGCAGCTGGTAAGAAATGTGACGTCAAAGGTCACTGTCAATAGCAGCGGTTCAACTTGCCCAATCCTCTCAGATGAGGGTAGAATCTGTCCCCACCATCACCTCCAGATATTTTTTCTAAAAGCTAGGAGAGTGGAACACTTATCCTCTGATTTCTATTCTTCATTATTTAATTGCCCAAGGATCGCTAATGCCATTGCACTAAACCTGCATGGAGCTGAGACCTGCAGATTTGTAGGAAGCCCTGAGGCAGCAAAATGGAGTGATGCATGACAGGCATCCAACTTTCCACTGTGCATCCACTGTCCACTTCAACCACAATTCAAGTTATGCTGAGCTGAAGCAGTGAAAGTCAAGGCAGTGAATGCTTCTGCTGTAGCTCCGTTCACAAAATTACACTAAGATGTTTTTAGTGTTATGAAATAAGATGGCTTAGTGCTAGAAGAGTGGCATGTTACCTGGTAGTTGATTTGTTTGTGCTTTCAAAGAGTAATATCATTTTTCCTTTAGTCACAGATAACAGAAGCACTTTGTGAACAATTACTATTTCATACATGAGCCACGATTTGTAACTCACCACAGTTGTCTGACACATGCTTTATCAACTTTGGCATCCACACAAACTTAGGAGTCAAGGTTTAAGAATATGGGTTTGGTAAAGGTGAATAATTAAAAAAAATGATTAAGTCTGCCAATTAAAAGAATTTTTTCACTGCATCAAAAATTGGTCTATTTATAATGTGGCACAGGAATTTTTATACAGAATCAGAAAGAAATCAAAAATATCTTTGAGTTAAATGATTTGTTTCGGTTTTCCTTTCATTACAAGTTTCCTATTTATAAATACAGGTTCACTTTTCTCATTCTTAGTGTCTTTTCTCAGAAAGAGATTTATAGTGAAATTTTCAAATTAGACCTTCTCTATGATAAAAAGATTATAATTTAGTGACACATTAATTATACAATGAGATAATTATTGAATTCAATTCTCCTGCCTGTTACCCCCAACAAAATCTGCATACAAGACATCAGAGTCTGCTAGTGGCCCTGTAGTATATCCTTTCAAGCCTCCTCCACAAAGATAGAAACTTGAATTTTCTTCAGTTCAAGGTTCACTGGTCAGAATCAAGACTACTATCCTAACCTCCCATGCAGGTAGGTGTAACCATATGACTAAACTTGGCCAATTAGAAATAAGTGGTGTTATGGTTTGTGTCTAGATGTTCCACCAAAGACTCATGTGGTCATGGTGGGGTGACCTTTTGAAGGCAGCTGAGTCTGGTGTTTGTGATTGGTTTGTTGTCTAGCACTAGGATTGGCGATGTGAGTGCTGTACCAGCCTAGGAGTGGGTAGCTGACATACAATATAAGGGAGGGAAAGAGGCAGGTATGCTTTTCCCCTTTTTGCCCTTTTGCCCTTTTGCTCCTGTCACTTGGGGTAGCCATTGCCCCATTAACCACACCACCCTACCTTGGAGCCAGCTGAGTATGGACTGAAACCTCCAAAAATGGTAAACTAAGTAAACCTTTCCTTCTTTAATTTTGGGTGCCAGATATTTTGTCCCAGCAAAGAGACAAAAGTAACAAAGACAAGTGGAAACATGTGGTAGCAACTCTGGGCAGCCATTCTTGAAAATTCAGCCTGTGCATGCCCTTTTCCCCTCACTTCTTTGTCCTTTCCTTCCTTCTGCTGACTGATGTAGCTGTGATGATTTAACAATCATTTGATCCTTAAGATGATTTCTGGCAGAGATCAGAAAACTACTGCCCATGGAACAAATTCAGCCAGCTGAGTATTTTTAATACAGAAGATAGGGAAAGAATATGTTTTGTATTTTTTAGATGCTGGAAAAAAACTCAGAAAATAATACTTCATGACACACGAAAATCATATGAAATTCAAATGTCAGTGTCCATAAAAATGCATTGGAATGCAGCCACATTCATTCATTTACTTATTGTTTATGGCTGCATTTGCGCTGCACTGGCAGAGTTGAGCATTGCAACACAGACCATATGGTCCAAAAAACCTAAAATATTTGTCATCTGGCTCTTTGCAGAAAAAACATTGATTCCTAATCTTGGAAATAGAGGCCAAACTAGACAGAGCAATAAGATAGAAAACAGAAGGTTCCTAGGCCTTCAAGACTTCATGAAGCAAGTTACCATAAGGTCCTGAATCAAGTATCTTGGTATGTTCTTGTAAAAGGAAAATAAATTTCTGTGTTTTTATTTCACTATTCCATAGTGTGATCAACACTCAATTTCTTACCCTTCTCTGCATCCTACCTGTCATGTGTCTTCAGAGTTCAACTCACAAAAGGAGGCCAACATTTCCCCCATTACTTGCCCTTGCTCTAGAACAGTTGGGTGATAGCAGGAAACACATGACCAGAATCTTGAATGTGATGATGTGTCTGAACTTGTCCTCTTGAGACATGCAAGGGCATGAGGAGAACTTGACCAGGTAATCCTTTTGATCCCTGAAGAATGAGAGATTTGATGTGCCCTTTGAAATTTGCAATTGAAGCAGAATTGTGCCAGGTGACACACAGACTACTCCATATGACTCGTGTACATAATAATTCCTTGATTGCCACATATCATGGAATTTTAGGATAGTTGAGTCTGCAACAAAATTTATTGATATATGTCACTATCACCTGCAGAAAAATTTAAAGCCGTGTTTGTCTATAACAATTATCCTGTAACAGAGAAAGAAAATTCCAAGCTTTCTGAAATAGTGTATTACTCTGGAATCTAGCAGACCTAAGTGTTCTTGATTATGGAGTGGAAAGAAAAGTATTCAAGACTGACAATCACTACAGTACTCCATTGCCTCACACCCAACACAGGTAACTGGACTATTCACCACTAGCAAGAGTAGAAAAATATCTGTGGACAAACCAGCTCAATACAGATGTCAGAGACAGATTGTAGCTAATGGGGTTACAAATTTGCAGATACTAATACCCAGGGAGTCCACATAGTTAATATGATTGTAATTTAAAGCAAAAACATTATGACCATAGAAATGGTAAGGCCACCAAGGAACCAGAAAGGTAATGCAGACTACTGCAAAAAAAAAAAATCAGGGTTTCTTAAACACGTTCGTAGACATACACACAGATGCATGTATGCACTCACAGGCACATGCACATATACTTACAGAAATTAAAAATCTACACCCTTGATTAAGCTGTGAGACACCCAATTTCTGTGACTCACCAGTTTTCTATGTTTCTGGGACTCAAAAGTTGAAAAATTAGACTCTGAGAATTACGTGCAAAACAATTATCCAGGAATCTTAAATACAAATTTCACTAATGTAGCTTTTATCACATACTGCAAAATGATTCTTTCCTCACTATAAAAGAAAAATTTATGGAATTCTTTTGATGTCTTCACTCCCTTTTATCCTTAAGTAACTCAGCATACCTTGCCAAAATGTCTGCTTTGTATTTCAAGCTACATTTTTTGTAGATCCTATATTCCTTGTGAACACAAAGGTGCCCTGCCTGAAAATGTTAATCTCCAAAGCAGTATTAGTTACTAAGCTACCAACTCTATTTCCATGGTTTTAAAAAAAATACCTCAGAGATTTGGAATGAAGATCTCCAAAATCTGGGATCAATCAAGAAATCACTCCCTAAAAATCTTGTTAGCTCCATTAAGTGTTTCCATCTTAAAAATGAGTTTTACTTTAGAACAATTCCAAATCCTCTGAATTAATTTTCCATTTTCCTTTTCACTGTTCCAGGACTTCTTTTCTTATATGGCTCCCTTTTTTCCAGGCTTGAAGATGCTTAAAAATTGTAATGAATAAATTCAAGTTCTTAAATTAGTTCATAAGAATAGGATTATATCAATCTACTCTTGCCAATAAATTATCACTTTAAATTAAATCACCAAGCAACTAGAATTCATATTCTTATAAAAATCAGCAAAATACTCCAGGGAATGCCTAAACATTTCATAATTGTTTTAGAATGTGCCATTGCCAGTTTCATAATCTATATAAATGTACAAAGTTTTGCCAAGGAATACAACCTTGGTCAGCTGTCCAAATCATATCAAAGCCCAAGAAAAGGCAAGTGATATATTATAGCACATGGTTTGAGGCATATATGGGACACGATTCTAAATCAGGGAATTTCTTACAATGTTCTAGAGTCCTACAGTCGGGTTTTATGAACAACGGCAGGTCAAATACTGGAAGATTTCACAGCCTATCACTCTCACCTAAACCAAGGCATTTTTATTTGAGTCTCCGTTACAATGAAAAGAAACTGGGGATACTGATGCTTAAACAATTATGAAAATTAGCCTCATAATAATGGTAGAATTTCCACTTATATCAAACCTGAGCATCAAAGATCTTCATGATTAAACTATACAATACTGATTTCAAGACAGTAATGATTCCAGTATTGTTAAGAAATTGATCAAAAACCTCTATTGTAGAATTCTCAGTGCAGTTGCTGTGAGTGGTTATTAAGACCTCTGCCCACTGCATATTTTTGTGTTTCTCAGATGCAACAAAACTTGAAAAATTTATCTTAGCAATAAAGGATAAACAAAGCTTTACATAACAATATTGGAGAAAGTGTAATCATATTTCCCTGATTCCTTCTACTTCCTAGAAACTTGGAACCAAGAACATGACTGTAAAAAAATTTATGGCTTAAGATTCTAGTTTTTTTTTTCTCTTTTTTTAATTGTAAAGAGAAAAAATAAAAATAACAATAAAACAGCGTTTCAAAACAGGCTACCAGGAGAGTAATAATACATTACATATTGTTAATTTCATAGAAGTTACTCAGCACAAGAAATATTGCTCAAACAGTATTAGTACAAACCTTTATTTTCATTGAACTAAGAGAAACTAGCTGTATAACTATCTTAACTGTCTTGTGTGTGTGTGTGTGTGTGTATATATATATATATATATATATATATATATATTCCTTTTCCCTTCATTTCTTTCTCCTTCCCCTCATTTTGTTAACATTTTCATCAAGCTATTTTTTTTACCATTTTAGTCCTTTATCATATACTATATTGTTTAAGATATAAATTTGATTATATGCAACAGAAATCTGGATACCTAGATACAAATGCATTTTCTCTCATGTAGAAGAGCTCTGCTTCACAAAAATCTTCAAGAACTTACTCTTTTAAATCTTCAATATGGTCCTCATTTGCATTGCTTGTGATGAAGTATCCACCATGTCCACATCGTATGCAGCATGAAACAAACTGGACCAGGAAAACAACACAGCCTTTCTTCTTAGGATACCACCCAGAAATTCTGCACATAAGTTCCACACATGTAACTGACCATACCTGGTCACACACAGTGCTTCTAACTATAGCTCAACTGTGAGTTCTCTTAATAGAAAAACAAATAATAAGATAAATATTGAAAGAAAGAAACTCATTTATTTTCTTTGTATTATAGCCTAAATCATTGGTTCTCAAGCATTAGCATGCACTAAATTTACCAGTCATGTACTTATTTCAAACAAAAACTCCTAGGCCACACTTTCTGAAACAGGATTTCAAGAAGAGAGGTCCAGCTAATTGTCCATCTAATAATCATTATAGATGATGTTGATCATCAGATAAATTTTAAAATTCATAAATGGTTTGTTTTCAATAAGGTATGTAAGTTGTAATCTGTGTATCAATATACCACTAAATCATGTTGAAGGATAAAATGGAAGAGGACAAGTATTACTTCCAAGCCTTTTTTTAACAGCCAACTTGTGCTCTCCACAGGGTCTCTTATCCTGTTAATCTCTCTTATTAGTAGAATTCCCATCAGTCCCTCCAAAATGAGTCTGTGTTACCAGTCCCACTTGAGTTCACCTCTGTATCTCAAGCTCCACCATAATGCCAGCATTATCTATGATGGTACATACCACATATCATAAGGAGACTACCACACTCACAAATAATTACATTGCAAGATGACAGTTGTTTATGTTGCAGGTATGTAAAAATTGCTTCCAATAATGAATAAAGGAGTAGTATATAAAAATACCAAAATATGCTTCAATATGTAAACTGATTGGAATAAAAGGAAACAATAAAGAAGCCTGAGGTTTGTGAACCACAGAGTTAAAGAAGGCCAAAGATGTGCAAAGCCTTTTTGTTGTTCACAGATTATCTCAAAACTCTGATCAAAAATGTGCGGAGCCATACTATATGCTCTCCTAACACTGTTTAATACTCATTTGCCTTCGGTTTTCAAGGTGGGTCATAGACACCTACTCTGAAACCTCATGATTGGCTCTGCATGACAGTATTGTCCTGATCAGCATCAAAATGGATTTTCCCTGAGATCTTTACCCAGACTATTTGGTGAGGCAAAGAAACATTTCTTACAGACAGAGCTCCTCATTTCCTCACAAGTCCTGATTTCAGACAAGCAATCATCGTGGCCAGAATAAATGGTGTGTTTCCTCTTTGCACCACATTGGCCAATTTCTGATGTGCTCCAACAGGGTTGTACTTAATCATGTTGATTGTGTTTAAAACTCTACCACATTCCAAAATATGTTTACTTTCAGTTGAAAATTACTTCTTATTTCTAACTTTACAAAGAAAAAAGGAGAAATTAAACATTACAGAAACTTCTTTAACAACCTACTTCTAGGCTCACACCTATACCAGAGTGAACTATTGAGCCTTCTATCTTCAGATTAAAGCTAATTTGCACTCTTAAAATGCACTTATCAGAAGGATGACATATAAGGAGAAATGACGGTCTAACATCAAATCAAAACTGTATCAACAAACATGTAGTCTAAAATGGGGGGGCAGTTTGTACTGTAGGTTCCTTTAATGGGCTTCATTATACAAAGGTGTGATCAATCAGAAAACCAACAAGGATAGAAAAGGTAGGGAGACTATCAGAGATGGTACCCAGTACATACATTCAAAATAAGCAGGCCTAGGCTACCCTTGGAAGTAAAATGTAACAAATGACATTGGATTTGCATCCTTGCTTTATGTGCTTTTTGTAACACTAGAGTTTCATGGCAATTAAAGCAGAACTTTTTCCCATTGTGAATTTGGCATATAATGTTTTCCTTACAGCTAAAATAGTTCATCAATATTTTAGCAATACTATTTTTGTTGAAACGAAATGAGTTTTAAGTACCGCATATCGGAAATCAAATATTGCTATTTTCTAAAATTATAGAATTATTTACTGCAAAAATTCCAGATAACCAACATAACAATTAATGAGTTTAATTAAAAAGTTCACTAAGTTGATGGATTCCAGAATATAAAGAAAAAATTACATCACAATACCATATTTTAGCAATTACCATTTGCAAAATAAATTTGAAAACATTTAAATATAAAGAATATACAAAAATTATATAAGTCCTGGATAAAAGTAGGAATTTTAAAGAACCCAAAAGAATTAAAGTCAAAAGTTTTACTGCAGGATTTAAAAAGTTTGAGTGACTGTTGACCTAAAGTATGCTCACTGTTTGGAACACTCAATATTGCAAAAATGTTGATTCTCAATACATTATCTAAAATCATTGCAATAACAGTCAAAATAAAACTTTGGAATATATTGAGTGTTATAGTTTATGTCTAGGTGGACTTCCAAGCCTCACACAGTCATAGAAGCAGCTGAATCTAGTGTTCATGATTTGTTTGTTATTTAGCACTGGGATTAGTGGTGTGAGTGCTACACCTGCACAGAGGTGGAGCTGGTATACAATGTAAGGTCAGGAAAGAGGTGTGCTTTTTCCTCTTTTGCCCTGTTTGCTCTTACCACTTGTGGGCCACCATGAATGGCTGCCCCTCAGCCATGTCACCCTGCCTTGAAACCAACTAAGTACAGACTGAAACCTCCAAGAATGGTAAGAAATAAACTTTTCCTTCCCTCATGTTGGGCATCAGGTATTTTGTCTCAACAATAAGAAAAAAGTAACTAAGACAGAATTTGGTACCAGAGGAGTGGGGTCATTGCTGTGAGTCTATCTGACTATGTGATTTGAGAGCCTTTGGGAATGGCTTGTGGGAAGAGTTTAGAAAGGTTTGGAGATGTCACCTGAAAAGAGTAGAGATGGAATGGCTTAGGCTGTTCTGCATGGGAGATTCTAGTCAGAGCTCTGGAGACCAGAAAACTGATAGAAAGCCTGCTGGTAAAGACCAGGCTCAGGAAGTTTCTGGTGGGAAGAAGGACCTCATTGGTGCTGCACTCCACACCATGTGTGTAATTGCTTGGCAGAAAGTTTGTGTGCATTCTGCTCATGTCCAGAGACTTTGCCTGAGACTGAGATTAAGGGTGGCAGACTGATTAATATGGTAAAAAAAATTTCAAGGCAGTCGAATGTTGAGGCAGTGGCATGACTATTTTGGGGGGCCTTTAGCCAGATTTATGTTGCAAATCAAGAGCAAAGAGCCCAGCAGGATGATTTAAAAGGTTGTGAGTTTGGCCGGACAGCTGTGAACTGTAAAGATAGAGCTGAGACCTTGATTGCTGAGAAGAAACAGAAATTT
>RJWT010030813.1:0-14546 GCA_004365215.1 Cuniculus paca | reverse complement strand
TATTCTTTTTGTTTGTTGCTTTGTTTTTTGAGACAACATCTCACTATGTTGCCCAGATTGACCTTGTACTCTTGGGCTCAAGTGATCATCCTGCCTCAACCTCTTGAATAGTTGGGACTACAAGTATATGCTGCTGTGCTTGGGTTGAAATATTTAAATTCTTAAATTCACTGTGTTTTTTAGTTAGTGTTATAAACCATTGAGAACTTCATTTGCATTCCCTTGAGGATACAGGACAAATGGTATTACTAGGCTGTGCTATTCTCCACGATGACATATTCAGTAGAAAACTCTATTGTCATAATCAAAATTTTTGTCCCGACCTGCTATTCAGTTATGACACATATTATTTTTGCCTTTAGTTATTTGTGGGCATGATATATGTTTTATTATGCTTGTTTTCTTGTAAAATTCTGTGGTCACAGATTAGGTTTTACGTATCTTTTTTTGATGTCATGCCTTAAATACTTAAGATGCTAGATTTTGTTATGTTAATATATATTAACAAATACACTACCAACAGCTACATATCTTCCAAATCCCAAAAAAGTAAATATTCTTGTTTTCAATCTCCAATATGACCCAGTGTGAATTATTTATCAAATAAGGGGTATTAAACACATACACCTGAATATTTAGAGACATATGTGTGTAGATATTAAATAAAGACTAAAATAATAAAATAACTTCTAAAAAATAAAAGAAGAAATGCTCCAAGATAACCTATCTTTTCATTGTATAAGTGAAAATATACCATATCTGAATCTTCATAAGGTCAGATTTTTTTCTCTGAATTTCCCTTGCTTTACATAGTAGTTGCTTCGAAATAGATACTTCATAAAATTTTACGAATTTAATGAGCTAAATAATGAATCTATTCTTATGTTTATTAGAAAACAAGCATATTTAAACAAAATTTTGCCTTTAGAGGCAAATTGAATTTTCCATTATAAGAATGAAGGACAATAGAATAAAGCATATTCATGCATATTAGAACAACTTCTTCCCTGAATAGCAGTCCTAGCCCTCTGAGAGACCATTTGTACAGAGTGGTTTAGTTGTAGTCTTTTTGGTTAGACCACTTGACTATTGCACTATATTTTCCTTTCAAGATAATAAATTTTAACTATGATTATGATTTATGGAAGAGAATTCTCCATAAACAAGATAAAAACTTGGCCTCAAACTGTACTGGATGCAACACACTGTAAAAATAGCTTTCTTTCCTGGAGTAAAATAAGCTTTACACCATGCTTATCCTGAGTTGTTGCCATGGCAACTATGTATGTCTTGTAAAATTGTAAACAATTGTGTAAAATGGTCAAACAGAGCGCATGTTTATAGCTGTACTAGTTCAGTTCAAATACGCACAGTTCAAATACCCACTTTTAATATTATCTTCACAAAGAAATGTTTATTCATTTCAGATGGATGCTCAGAACCTTCTTCCAAAAGATTATGGCCATTTGTATGTGGGTACATGGTGTGTAATTGGGGGGAAAGTGACTTTTCTTTCCATTTTCCAAAACAGAAAATGAGGTGATTATAATACAGACAACTAGAATCCACGGTTCATCCATACTGTTATTATGAGCAGTCTATGAAAACATGCCAAAAGCTTTTCTAAGAATTAGGCCCTCAGGTATAAAGATTAGCATGGTTAAATTGACTGCTGGTGATTTGAACAATTTCTAAAGGCTCTGCATAAAATCTATTGACAATGAAAATTTTCATTTAAAAAATGTGCTGCCATGGGCAATCCATGCTAACCAATTTATAGTCTCTATTTGTATAGAAGTTTGGAAAAAATGCTTTTAAATCAGTCAAATAAAACTCCCTGAATTTGTTATAGATTAATACACGATGATTTGGCCACCATTAAAAAAAGACAGACACTATAGGAAGTCAGAAGGCAGTCATCTACCACATGCATGTAGCGTTGGTTATGAGTTTGAGTCAAAGAATGATGTTTCTTTGTGGTTTTGCATTTGCTAAATCCCTGAATGAGACAACAAAACGTAACACTAAACTTTATCTAAGAACATTTATTCCCAAGGGAAATTTAACCTATAAACAGCACTTATAGTGGAAAGTGACTAATTGTTAGTGACAACACAATCATCCCGGGTTTTTATATATTTCAAATGTCATATAATAACAGTAATCATATTTGGGTTAACTGATTCATAAAAACATTTTCTAACCAGTAATCATTGTTACAGTTAGGTTCTCTCATAGACCTTGGAACGTATTGTTTACCAAAAATGTACTAAATAAGATAACACAAATACAAGCTTTTAATAAAAAACTTACTTAAAATTTATTTTTTAGTTTTTATTTTCCCATTTCTGGGATTTTTTTATTTACCTCTTCGATAGACAATATTAGCCAGTTGAAAGCAATAAGTAAAATTAAAAGGTAAGTGTGTAAAAACAAAAGTCTAAACTACAGATTTTTGTACCTAGAATAAAAAAGGTAAGATTATGAGAAATTATTTGTGGGGGTGCTTCTTCAAGGAGTGATATATTCTGTAGCTATAGGCATTAATTATATAGGATATTTTCTCACTATTGTTGTATAAAAATTGAAATGTTATTACTTTTAGAAAATGTTTACTTTTTCTAGTATCTTTTAAAGTAAAACCATAAAATAAAAATTATAAAAACTACTGAGTGAATTTAAGAGATTTCTCTTGTAGAAATTATAATATCTTGCTGTGTCAAACTAAGGGCAAAAAATCAGAACTTTCCAAGTTAGATGTCAAGAATTTGTAATTACCTGAAGCAGTATAATAATGCAACAGACATAAAAAGATAATATCTGTAAATATCTCAGGCTAATAGAATAACAAGGAAGCAACATGTCTGAAGGATATTTTATATGAGGAAAAAATAAAAATGTGTTTAATAGAATTATGAAGTTCATAGATGGATCAAAATGCAGATATTAGATGTATGTTTATTTTAATGTAACACAATACTATGTTTCAGAAAATTTTGCTGTGAAATTAATTCAGAAGTCAATTAGCAATATAAACAATTTCACATGAATTGAAAACTAAAAGAAGCAAAAGAGTTCTTACAGGCAATAGCTTTTCTTCCAGAAGAAATTAACTGCCACTTTTTAAAAGGAAAAAAAAAATAAGTTTTAAGTTCTGATATATACTTTTATGAGAGTTAACCAGTCACTCACCTAATTTGAATGAAATTAGGGAAAAATAAAAGGAATTGAGAAGGTGTAACACCAAATGTGATGAAGTTGACCAGAACTAATGTAATTTGAGGACAATTAGGAAAAAATGAAAGAAACAGAGGAAGTGTAATATGAAATGTGATGGGGTACAATTATGAAAAGTCTTGTCTCATGTTCTCCTTTATATACATCTACTTCTTCCATGTTTATTTTATTGTGATTAATTGATGTCAAATTTTTTGAATTGAAATAATGTTTAATTTTTTCTATGCTGAACTCAGGTGTCACGCTTACTAAGCATGCTGTCTGCTATTGGGCTAATCCCACATCCACTCAGAATTTCAAATAGCAAAAAAGATCTATTTCCATGGTAGTGGATTCTATGTTTAGTAATAGAAGTCTTATTTGTCTAAAACATCATAGAAGATTTAAAAGAGCATAGTTGTGTGCAAATTTTAAAATATAATTTAAAAATTTTAAAATTATCTTCCTTAAAAAATGGATCCTTCATGTTTAATTTTGTCAAATTTTAAAGTGTATATAGTTACCTAATTTCATGAAAAGTGAGCTGTCAGGAAAAAATAAAGAACTTTCAACTGAGCAAGTCTTCCCCTCATCACTAACCCTAGCCATTTCAGAGAAGTATGTTCATGATGTGTCTGGATCTCATAGTTCATATTATTTTCGCATTTGCAGAAGAGTGCTGTTTATTCCATTAATATGTGGACTTTTGGTAAATTTCATGGGAAATGTTCCTAGGTTAAGAAAGACACAAAGGACCCAGTGGTATAGGTCACTAGTAGAGTAACTGTGTGGCCCTGGCTTAGATCCTCAGCCCTACAAACAAAATAAATAAACAAATACAAATGCATGCACTAAACTAATTACTAAATTCATAGAATAATGTTTAATATAAAACATTTTAAATGATACATTTTTAAAGAAAGAAAACCTGGAGTTGAGTGTGAAAACCTAATACTAACAACCAGAGACTATAAACTTATAAAATTGTGAATCTAAACTCAGATTCATTTCACAATAGACAGTAATGGTTTGTAAAAGTACGAAATGAACTCTAAGTGGCTGCCCTGAAAATTCTCAAGTGGAAGAAATGACCTGAGGCTGATTACTGCTGCTGCCGTGGCTCTGGTTGAATGAACTCTAATTTGACCCTCAAGTGACAATTTCACCAGAGAACAACAATGAGGACTATATGAAGACAGCCATTTAAACACAATGCTTTCAGAGGTAGGCTGACCTAACGTTAGTATCAAAAGTGGGAAGAAATTGAATGCATTTTCTAAAGAGTAAAAATCCAGAAACGTTAGGACCTAGCTTATCAGTAGCTGACCAAGAATTTTCAATAGAGAGAGCAAATGTGAACTCAATGGACTGTCATATTCAAAGCAAACCTAGTGGGAATATGCCATTACCTAAGATTGTACGAACACAAGAATTCACTGAACATGAAGGCTGATATAGAGATTTAGGATAGTTAATAAGAACGTGCATGGCATACCTTGTGAAAAGCATGGTGTGATCTTATTTGCTATAAATATTTAGATCCCCATAGAATTCAAATCTAAAATGTCCTCCAAAAGTGTCATGTGTTTGGAAGGTTATTGGATCCCAGGGGCACTACACTCATCTGCAGTTTATCTACTGATAAGGTCAGTAGCTAGATGTGTTGTTAGGAGGTGAGCAGAGAGTAGTGGGGTCACTGAGGGTGTGACCTTGAACGGTATGTTCTTCTTCTCTGTTCTTTTCTTCTCTCTACTTTCTGGCTGCCATCAGCTGAGAAGCTAGCCTCCACCAAGCCTGTTCACTGTGCCATTTCCGCCTTGAAGCCAGCTAATCATGTGCTGAACTCACTGAAAATTGTAAGCCGAAATAAATTTATCTTCTTTTAAGCTGTTGGTGTCAAGTATTATGTCCCAGCAATGGTGTTGTAGTCAGGGGTTACAAGGAGAACAATTACATACAGGACACAGAATTTATAGTATTATTTTATGGTGGTCACCCAGAGTTAAGTATAAGAAAGTGCAGGAAATCTTTCCACAACACTAAAGACCTAGAAAATCCAGCTGAGGGCTTGGATCTCACAGAAATGTTTTGCATGAGTCCAGTTAGAGACATAGAGCCCATGACCATGCCTCCCACGAGTCCAACTGGAGGCCTAGAGCCCACAACAATGACTCACGCAAGTCTGTTTTAAGGATCTATGCAGAGAAGACCCAAAGGTCAGTGGTGCCAGCGGGATGAAGAATCTGTGCTAGTAGGTTGAGGGTTCTACACCGGAACCAAGAAGCAGTGCTCAAAATAAGGACCAGGGCTCCCCTGAAAAGTACCACAGCCATCTTCAGTGACAATGAGGTCCTCAGCTCCTCTGACAATGAGAACAGTCGAGTACATGTCAGGAAGCCAGTGTGACAGCTTCTCCTGGAATTAAACAGCACACATCTTCCCCTCTGGAGCCAGGAAGTGATAATGTAGGGAGCAGTGCTCCCCTAAAGTGAACCACAGCCACTCTCAGCAACAAAGTCCTGAGCCCTCCGATGATAATGGTCTCCTCCAGGAAAACCAATGGCTTCGAACAACCACTCTTAGGAGAACCCACAACACCTCGCTCTTCCTTTCCATCTCTTTTTATGCTGGCAACATTCCTCAGATGGGCCACATGCAACACCATGCTGATTTACTTCAGCTGGTGTTAAACTGACCACCAGTGTTTAATCCATAACAAATGCGAAAGTAATCAGTGCAAATCTGAATGTTACAAAATTCTGAGACCAAGGCTACTAACAGAGTGATCTCCATGCCGTGCTCCCAATTCCACGATTGTTCTTTCCTCCTGGAACATCTACTTTCTCTTCAATTACTTCAAAAGGCAAAAATCTTCTATTCTTCAACTACAACATATATCTAAATTTTTTTTCTGTCTCTCTCCTTCGTTTTAGTTCCTAATTTATTGTTTCATTTTATAATTGAAGGTGTTTGGGGGAAACTGGAGGTTTTAAGATTTTGTTTTTGTTCAATAATTTGAAGTTAATACAAACGCATTCTGTGCCATGACCATTTTAAGACTCTTTTCATTCAATTAAAATCAACTGTATATATGGAGGTTTAAATTTTAACAAGTTGAATGTTATTTTTTTAATGTGTCAGTAAAGTAATCTGAAAGTTTCCTTTACTTAACCTAAGTCAAAATGATAGTTTTGTTCTCTTTAACATAAGACATCTTGGCACTCCAAAATATTCAGTGATTGATTTCCATACAAAACTTCCTCAATGAATATTTATGAAATAATTGATTATATACTCCAAAAAACAAATTGGTATTACCTTCAAATCCTTTACTATGTTGAAGTTGACATTAATATACAACTTTTATGAAATGTTGTGTCTAAAAAACAGTTGTGTGTATCCACTACTCAAGCAATCTGAAAGCAAAAAGAAGATAAAACTATTTTGCTAGATGATTTTTCCCTTTATTTGTGGGGCAATTGTTTGCCATTGTTGTGATAGAGGTAAATCAGTCCATTTTCTGTTGCTATACAAATTATCTGAGCCTGCACATTTAATAAAGATAAGTGTCTTGGCTACTTTTCTCTCATTGCTGGGACAAACTACTTGACAAAATTAAGGAAGGAAAGGTTTATTTAGCTTACAGTTTTTGGAGTTTTCCATCCGTAATCAGCTGGCTCCAAGGCAGGGTGGCATGGCACCAGGGCAACACTTCAAGGTAGCAGTCAGAGCAAAGAGGGAGGGGAAGAGTAAGCCTCTTTTCCTCCTTTATATTGTACACAGGTCACACCCCCACCCCTTCAGGGTGGGTGTAGCACTCACAAAATCTCCTTGCCCTCCTCTTGCAAAAGATGAGGATATTTACAAAGTAAGGATTCTGGCTCCCTCCTGAGTCTCTTAGTTTAACTTCTAAACTTCCCAAATTGACACCATGTATCAACCATAAGAATAAGTGTATGTAGCACACAATGAAGAAGACTTAAGGACATGGTGTAGGATCTTCTCAGTTTTGCTGAGGGCTTTTGGGCTACGTGTTGTAATTATATCATAACATAGTGGGCAGGATCTCATTGAGAACATGTGCAAGAAGGAAAAATCACATGGTAAAAAGGAAATCAGAGAGATACAGGGACCAGGCTTATTCTTTTTCATAACAAATTGCTGTCACAAAAACCAACCATGTCCCACAAGGAACACATTTATCCCTCCCCACAGTGGTGCTCTCAATGACCTAGTCACTGTTCACTAGGCCCTGTCTCCTCTTAAATTTTCTGTCACTTCAACACTATCACTACCACTGGTAACCAGTTTTCCAGTACATGAAACTTTGCAGGACTCACTCAAACCGTATCAGAATCACAGAGATAGGTTAAGTTAAGAGCAGCTATTTTCTCTGAGAATTGCCCTCACCCATCTGAGAGTACTGTCTACTTCAGAATCTGTACTGGAAATTCACTCTGAAGTTAGTGTGAAACTGAACCAATGTATTTGTTCAGCTCATTGCATTTGGTATCTTGTTTCCTTCCCTCCTCCTTTTCCCAGAATACTCTCCTCAATAAAACATTTGAATAAGGGTCCTAGTTTCAGTCTACTTGTAGAAAACCTGACTTAATAAAACCATTGGGAAGATAATCATTGCATTTCAGAATGAGTATGAACTAACTGAGATATTAGCAACAAACATACTTCAAGAAAATCTTGAAAGTACTTAAAATAAAAATTTTTTGTTTCAGTGATATTAGTCATTTTATAAAGATAACTAGTGCTTAAGAATCTGTGCTTTCTCATTTAAATATAATGACTACCCTTTATGGTCTTAATGATGATATATTATGGTGCCTGTAATTTGGGAGTATAAATATAGTATAGACAAAGATAAAATAACATCTAATAATCTCTCTTTTAAAAGAGTAAAATACTATTTCACAGCTGCCTTAATTATCTTCACATGTATGAAAAATTGCCATAAAATGTAGTGACTAAAACAGGAGTCTCATCTAAAGGTCTAATGATGAACGATCCATATCCAAGTTCAGCGGTTGTTGGCCAGATTCTTTTCTTTCCTGGTTGATGGCCAGAGGTCTCCCTCTGACCACTTTAGTAGTTGGCTCTATTAAATTACACAAGTCAAAAAAATAAGAGACAATATTTTCTAGCTAAAGTCACAAAGTTTTGTAAGATTATTATAGAATTGATGTCCCTTCTACTTTTACCTCAAGTGTGAATGAAGATCTTTCTATACTTGAGGGAAACAGATTACACAGAGCATAAATACCAGGTAAGGCTCGCTGGAGACCAGCCTAGAAATATACCTAAAGAGTAGAAACAGCAATAGTTTTTCTAAAGGATTTCTAAACAAATTTTGTATCTATGTTTAACTTTCACTAAAACATTGAAAACAAGACCAAATTACAAATTTGCAACAAATGTCTCCTTAAAAAGTTGGATGCTTGTGATGTACCCTAGACCTATAGTCTAAGGAGGTTTCCAATCTCCATTAGAGAAAAGAGAGATACGAGAAAGGGGAAAATACATGAACAAATGGTTAAGTTTTTAAATGCCTTATTATCTGAGTTATATGTATGAAGTTACCGAAACTTCAGGTTAAGGCAATGAGATGAAGAATGAAGTTTTATTGGTTTCTTTTTTTCCTTAAACTTCTATCATTTTATTCCTTTTCTTGGGGCCCTTCAATAGTATCTCACAGTCATGAAAATCAAACTTCTCTGCTTTACGGCACTCTGCAGAGACACTTGAGTGATTTGACTTTTGCCTGACTCTTGAATATTTTCATTACTGTTGCTTACCCCACATCTGCCTCTTTCCAACCTATGGGTGTTAACTTCAAGATGCTATTAACTGAATTTTTTTTAATTTAGTAGTTTATTTTTTTATTTTAAAAAGAATAAAACCTAACAAAATAAAACAGGATAAAGCCAGTCAAAACAAAAGTGGTACAGAAATTTAAAACAGGATAATAGGAAATCAACAATGGCTATCAATATATTTTGTTATCTTCACAATAGTTGCCCATAACATCATACATAGTAAAATCAAATAAAATGAAACAGAATAAAACCAATCAAAACAGAACATTAAATAAAACAAAACAATAAATCAGAACAAAACTAAACAATGAGAACAATATTGGATTTCAAAAATAAGACAGAAAGAAATTCCCCATATTGGTTGTATTGCATACTGTTATCCTCCTAATAGATGCTCAGACTTCTGGCCTTAGGCCTGCAAAGTCAATTGAACAACACAAACATTTAGTTGTTTTTGTACCTCAGTTGCTATCAATTCAGTCTGTCCTCTGAACCAGCCGGTTGCTTAAAGGGGGTGAGGGGATATTCTTGTGGGTTCACAGGAACGGCAAATTGGCTTCTCTCTTCCTGGGTCCTGCATGTTCTGTGTGGTTTTTAAAAATTTAAGTGTACTTGCTTTGCTCTTCACATTTCATACTGTAGATACCAAGCTGTTCTGTGTTTTCACCAATAACAAGTTATGACCACCGCTCCTCTGAGAATTGCTTGCCCAAGTAGCACCACCTATTTTTGGAAGGTATTCTGCCCTTGACATTACTACTGTTCCTCTCGCCCACACTTGAACCAGTAATGGATTGCCTAGGATTTCAAAGGCTTAATTCTCTGTCCTACAAAGAACTACGTATTGTGGATATTGTTCCTTCATACTAGATACCAATGTTTGGAATTACTTTATTCATATTCTTGCTTATGTTTGTTGCCGTCATTTGAATGAACCTTTCAAAAGAGGTAAAAACCATGTTTGTTTTTTTATCACTGTCAAATCCCAGACAAGTAGAGAAATGTCTAGCTTGTTGTAAGCTAATAATAAAAGTATTTTTTTATTAACTGTAGTGAATTAATAATTTATGGATTGAAATACAATTGGGTTCTTTTGGTCTTATTTAAATTCACACCATGGAATATCTGGTCTACCTTGACTCCCTTACATGAACAGTTAGTTTGCCCCTTAAAATTTCCAATTGATATCTAAGTCCTTATGAAATTATTAAGTACTTTCCCTTCATTCTTGGTAGTACCTTAATTTGAATAATAAATAAATGCTTATCATATTTGTGTTTCCTTAAACCTCTTTTTCCTAGTCCTTTATTGTTGCTATTATTTTTCTTAGTGACATCATCCTAGGAAGAGTAACATTTCAGCAATCTAAGGTAAGAAATCTTGAAGAAGTTACTTAAACTTCCTCGGTTTATATTTATGTTTTTCAAAGATATTAAACACACCTACATTACAAGGCTGCCAGCGTTTGTAAATGGGATGGTGCGTATGCAGAATCAAATAGTAGGCGTTTAAATGATGGTAAGAACACCGTGTGACCCAAGCTACCTGTAATTTATTTCATACACCTATGTTGGGTTAGATAAACATTTTATTTTCTCTCTCTTTTAGCTCAAGACATGTGATATCCTCAGTGAAGCTCAGAGAAAAAGTCAGCTCATAGGTAAGCACTATAATTTTGGAAACTTAGTTCTTTCTATACCATCCACCCACTTGGATGAGAAAGCATTAAGATGTATATCAATAATACTTCTAAGATATAATAAAACACACTCAACTTGTATATTAAAATTATGAAAAAACCATTTTGATTTCTCTCAATATATATTTATAATCTGAATTATAATCATTAATACAAATAATTGAAAAGTAATAATAATCATTTTTAATTAATTCTATGTTCTCTTTTTTATGGAGGAACATAGAATATTTCTGGTAAAATCATCAGTTTATTTTATGTTGCCAGTAAGTATTAGCTTGGGTGCATGTTTTAAAAAGTATTAGTACTAAGAATTTTTTCTTATCCTAATTTAATCATCAAAGCAAAGAAAATTCTAAGAAAAAATATGAGAAGGAAATTAGAAAAGCAAATAAGCTCCCTAACCACAGCTTATAAAGTATTTGGGTTAGAAAGCCGGAGAGCTTCTATTTGAAGCTCAACTACTCAAATCAATTTAAAGGAATGATGTTTTTAATTGAGGTCACTAGAGTCCAATTACACTGACATCCCCTCTCTCAAAGCTGATAAGCAAATAAACAAAATTACTTTAGGTCTCTGGTTATATACATAAAAGTGTAGGAGAACTAAGTCAAATGCTAGGGTAACTCATGCTTAAATATATTTATTAACATATTTTATAACTGAGGTCTCATACACTACCTCTTTAAGTAAGGGCCTTTATTTATTAGCAATTGCTGAAAAGATCAAGCAAAGAAAAAGGTTAATGGACCAAAACATGGGTTTTTTTGGTGACCGGAAGAGCTACAATTCACCAGCCTTTTCCTTCTTCTATGGTAGCAAGTAGTAACAATGCTAGATAACGAGGAATTATTTGACAAGGTTGAATGATAGTGAGGAAGTTTATCTCCTAACTATCAGAAACCTTAAAACATCTGGAATTGTTCAATTTAGTTCATATGGGCAATAAAATGGAAAACTGGTGTATAGTAATTTAGTGGCTTCCCACTTCATCATGTACTGTTTGCATTTTTGTAATGGGTTTGATATGTGTTTTTGTTTTGAATGCTAAATGGTGTTCATTATATAAATGAAATGAGCCACTCGGTGACTGTGGAGACATTGTTTCTACAACCGCCAAAAATTAGCTGAATGACTGCCATGAGTGATGATGGGGAACTAAGTCCTTGCATATGCTGAAAAAAATATAAAAAATAAATTCCATGTGTATTGCATGTCCTTCAGTTCACAGCTGGTTTAGCCATTAAAAGTACCACATTTTTTTTTCAACTTGCTTCACACTGAATGGAATTTATGAATCTATTTGTAAAATTAACATCCAACCCCCCTGTTTTTCACATTCTCTTCTTCTTGTTTTAAATTTCCAAAGCTACAAAATCAACCCTTTCTCCCTCTAGTCTTCTATTTCATACTACTTTGTTCATTATTTTTAATAAATCAAAGAGATGATGGACCAGGAAGTCAGTGAATAGAGAAAACAATGAATCTAACAAATTCTCAATGTCTTTACAGAGAATCGGTGACAAGAAGTGGATGGCAGGTAAGTGATGGCTAAGGATGGACACACAGATGAGAGAGAAATTTTATACACCTGCAAAAGCTTGCACACACAAACCCACACGTTTATACATGTAAATACCGTCAAGTAACTCTTGCTTAGTACAAAGATGTTTTCCTTTCTCACTGGCATCTTGCATGTTAATTTTATGAATTTTAGATTTCAGTGCTGTCTTTATATTAGGCCAGTCGGTTTTATTTAGTAGTCTATTCCTGTCTTTCAAGATTATCAAATTGCTTTCACTTCTTATCCAGTGCCCAATATTAGCCATGTATCAAATTTTTTCCATAAAAGCTCAAGTTCAAGTCAATTTAACGACTTCTCACTAAATAACATTATTACATAGATCATCTTTTTTGCCTTAGTGTCACTATCTAAAAGATAAACTTAAGAGAACACTTGTTTTCCTTTTACTACACAAGAAGGCCATAAGAGTTGCATAGGTAGTAAATGTAAAAATTCTTGTAGATTTGGAGTATACTTAAAAGAATTCTCGGGGAAACCCAGGCAGAAAATTTGACCCAATCTGGGCAAATGTGCAACTTAGTGAGAATCTTTGTCAAAAATGTAAAGTAAAAAGAACTGGGGACATAGCTCAGTGCAAAGGTTCTGAGTTCAATCCTTAGTACCACAGGGGAAAAATTACAGGCTAAGATCACATACAAGTCATGTTATAAAACAAATAATTTTAATCACTTCAGTGAACCATTCACACATACTTAACAGTCAAGTAAAGGAGAAAATAATAGTTTGCTTTGGTTTCCTTTGTTAGATGAACATATTTTTTTGATATTATAAAATGGGAGGGAAATTAATCAAATATCCCCTATTACCTATGTGCCTGGGTGGTGGCTTTCCTATGAGTTCTGTTAGAAACAAACATTTTTAAAGCTTACATATTAGATTACAGCTTTGTTTCAAGCCTTGAGATTAAAATGAAATTTGAGTAGTTTCATTTTCTTTTTTTAATTCAGTGTTGTAATCATCAATGCAAAGCTTGAATACAGTATAGATAAGATTATAACGACACGTATATAAAATAAAATTGATTTATATTAAGAATAATAGAGCTATATGGGTAAGTGAAAATTGCAGTACTTAACTGATTTAATCAAGTGCTACCCTTTAAAAATGTATTTTTCTAAGATTAATCTTAAACAAGTCATATAGTGGTCCATCTCTATCTTTGAAAATGAAGGCCTTAAATCTAAAATTACTGTAATAGGATTCTGAAGATGAAACAAAGGAAAATTAACTCTGGTGTTAATTTAATTTGATAACAAACCAAGGTTTAGAGTATGATATGAACATGAAAGCACTAAGTAGACATTTGGGAGACAAGAGGAAAATGGACAATCTTAATATTTTGAGATCCAAGATATTTGCATACTTTTCACAGCTATTTTGAGAATAACAAAGATTTGCACATTTTTTTAGGTTAAAAACAATTTCAATTGCCAAAAGGAATATTTGTAATTCCCACACCCTCAAAGGTAAAGTAAAGTTTCTTGGAAGAATCAGAAATAATCGCTGTGTGTTTTAAAATAATTGTAAAAGTCATAGAATGCAGCCTATTTTTCTGAAAACTTGACTAAAAATCCCTTTTCTAAATTAAGTTTACAAATACTGCTTTAACTAGAGAAATTGGAGCCTTTCAAGGCAACTTTTGCTAATTCTAAGAAAAATACAAAAATTTTTTATGCTAGCTATTTATCTAAGCAAATATATTTTAAAAAGACTGAACAGAAACTAATATACTACTGAGTACAATTAGTTTATAAATTTGCTTTTCAATAAAGAGGAATTACCCTTATATAGAGTCTGGTGATAGGGAAAGTAAAATAATATTTATGTGAAAGGTTTTCCAATAGTATGCTTGATAACTTAAAGTTCCTCTTATTTTTTATTGTTCAGTTAACCTACATTTTCTTTTCATCAAATAACAGAGTCAGGATTTCTTAGGACAGATAGCATAGTCTTTTATATAAAGCCCAAAACTGCCACCATGACAGTTTTGGTAAATGTTCTCAATAAATGATCTGATTTAAATGTGTGGTTGTCAGTTTTCTCCAACACAAAAATATCAAACTGGTCTGAAAAATCTTAAGCATATTGCTAAGGAATATTTGTCATAAGGGATTCAGTCTCTTACTAAATATTCACAGAATAAACTCTAGTTCAAAGTTATGCTTGTTATTGTATTTAAGGTTCAGAAAAACATCAAGTCTAAGGTTTTCATTTTTTTTTT
>RJWT010030812.1:0-14540 GCA_004365215.1 Cuniculus paca | reverse complement strand
CCAGAGCATCCTGGGAGGTATCCTGCCTTTTTATCCCTCTCTTGCTGCCCCGTCTCTGCCTTGCTTGGATGGAAACACTACAGACAGTCAGTATTCTCTGTGAGAATTGCTGAGAATGCTCAACAGATAAAACAGAAAATGCACTTACTCTAATCTCTCAAGATAACAGAACATACAGAGTATAGTCCTCTGTATTCATGTGTTCCACATCTGTGTATTCGATCAACCGTGGATCACAAATATTTGCAGAATATTTGCTTCTACACTAAACAAGGAAGGGCATTCTTTTCTTGTAATTATCCTCTAAATAATTCAGTACAGCAACTATTTACACAGCATAGGCTTTGTATTAGGTATTGTAAGTAAACTAAAGATGATTTAAAGGATATAGGAGGATACTCACAGATTATAAGCAAACACTACTCCATGTCACATAAGGAACTTGAGTGCCTGCAGATGTTGGTATTCTAGATGTGGCTGGGTCCTGTACCAACCCCATGAATACCGAGAGGTGACAGTATGACAAGTATCATGCATACTGCTCATTTATGTCACCTGTGCTTACAACAGAAATGTGAGACCCTAACAACACATCTACAAAGCATCGAATAAGAAGTGATGTTGCTTAAGAAGTCATTTTTAAATGGCCATATTTTAAGCATTTAATATATTTTGATATTATATTATTATCATCGCCATCTTACTTTTTCTCCTTTGTCCCCAACTATGCCAGTGATGCCTCTCAAACCTTGAGCTCCCTGGAAATACAAAAAAAAAAAAGTTAATTATTTTAGTTAAAGGAAGCATTTTTAAAAGTCTTATCTCAGAAGCTGATCCAGAAGAAAGACGTTATTGTAATCAAAAGTAACAAACACACTGAAAACAGACACACTTTTCTTGTGTAGAAGAAAAATTCCAAGAAGAACTCTGACGGTAAAGCTCTTTACTAAAATCCTTATACAAATATTTGATACTTGAGTTGGCACAACTATTAATGACCAAAAAGTAAACATCATTAGCATCTTCAGAAGAGGAATTCTGATAATGGATTTGTCTTTCAACTCATATACAGAACTTTCACTGCCATTCCTTTGTAACTTAGTTACGTGCAACATGATTATAAAGCTTGAGTATTTCCCCACCAATGTACACCACCAAAAGCAGTGGGTTCCAAGAAACCATAAAAGCCTGTGACCTAGAAATGGAGCTGGAGTCTCTATCAACCACATATAATCATTCTTCCGTGATATTTCACTTCTGTGATAAAAGGTATGCTGAATTCTACCTTGAGATGGGAGGAACTCATCTCAGGTGCCGAAGTGAACCATCCTAAAAATTCGGGGCTAGTGTGACTTGTAGAATCCCTGCAAATCCTGAAATGTTGCATTCTGTATTCTTACTCTATGAAGAAGGACTCCAGAAACAGATTTGGTTTGTTAAGAATGAGTTTAGGTATCCCCTTGGGGGGACCACCTGCCTCATAGGAAAGAAGCTACTTCTGGACATCTTGCTAACTCTTCACACTGGCTTAAGATAAATTAGCTCTAGGCCAGTCATTTTCCTCATGTTCTCACGGGGAGAAAACAAGGCAAGTCCGTGAACAACTCTTCATCCAGGTCAGTTAGAAATTCTGTGTGTTTCAGTCAGGGATGGGCTGAAATTCAATTGTGAAGGACGATCCAGCTTAGGGTATCCACTTAGGGTTTCTAGAGAAATGTGACCACAAGTTAAAGTGTTCTTTCTTGAATGGATCATTTACCAACTCTGAAAGTAATTCTACACAAAGAATTCAAAATTATTTGAGTCAGTAGCAGTGACATGAGAATCTCCATATAGCCTCTGGAAGTGACCACTTTGAGGGACACAGGTTTATATAAATATGCCAAGGGGTATGTTTTTTTAAATCCATGCATTACTATATCTATATGTAGTAGGATATAGATATAGATAGATAGATATTTAAAAAGTGAACATGTGTTAATTCCATGGAAATATTTTGACATCACTACTCCCAGAAGGACAAGAAACACTACTATTATTTCCCAGGGAACTTCTTGGGCCATGCACCACTCAACATTGATACTGAATCTTTGAAAACAGTTTTAAGAATGGTGTTTGCAAAAACCTCTTCTGAATATCTTTGAGAATGGCCTTAAAATAAAATTTTAAGAAAACCTCTGAATCACTACTGAATTTTCATCATATCAAAAAGGAACCAGGTACGGTGGCATACACCTATAATCCCAGCACTCTGGAAGGATAAAGCAGGAAGATCCCAAGATAGACCCTAGCCTGCTGGGCTAACTTAGCAAATTAGCAAGACCCTAGCTAAAAATAAAAAAAGATAAAACTGGCCGGGGATATAGCTCAGCGCAAAGGTCCTGGGTTTAATCTCCGGTACAAATGAAAACAAAAACAAAAAACTTTACTCTGTTCATCACTATCTCCCACCCATAGAATAGGGGCCCAGCTCCTTCCCTTCTCTAGTTGAAGGCTCTGGCTGGGTGAGCTTCTAGAACAAACACTGGACTCCTCCACGGAGTCCCTTAAATCTTTTACATGGCCTAAAAGCAGAGCCCATTTCTTTCAGATGCTATAACTCGTTTCCTTCAGCTTGATTTCCCTTACATTCTAGGTAAACACTCATGTGCCCAGCTCCCCAGTTCCTTTGAAAAAGGTTGGTCCTGTGAACCAGCACAGGGCAGATGAAAGGTGTTTGCCCCCCTTCACTCTTTATCATAATGCCTGAGCCTGTCTGTTACATGCAGTGCATCCAGGATCATTGCAATATTCAATGACTTTTCTACATTTAGTATTTCCATAGTTGTCATCACTCATTTTGACAAGGAAATAAATAGCATAACGTTTGCACATTACCATAGTCCAAAAATAACTTTTGACTTTGCAAACATTTTAAATTGAAGTATGCTGATGCCCAGGTACCTTAGATATTATCGCAGTAGTCTTCCTAAGCATGACAGACTAACATTTTATTAAAAGGTGTGATTCTGAATAAATAAGAATGTTCTAATTCTAATGGTTATGTGCAAGAGCAACCTACATTATTCCAGTGGGTTTTGTATCTACTGCCTATTCCAGGTATACAAAATTTTCTCATGATCTCATGTGACAGTGCTATGGAACATAAAAGAAACATCATTATCTTGTGCTCAGTATTTGTTTTCAGATTGCCTGGGCCTGGAGTCTATTAAATGAATATATGTAATTGTATATAGAATTTTTTAGTTAAAATAAGTGCTTTGAAAAGGCGGTTATCTCCCATTGTTGGCTTGGTGGGAAAACTGAAAACACCATGTTGATATAAGGTTATTAATCTACATACTAAATAGAAAATGCTCCCAGAGTCATTTTAAAAAATATTTGCATATCCTATTGAGATAATTTTTAAAAATACTTTACTGGAGGTCCTTGAGCACCAACTTCTCCTGGTTCTCCCTGGTCACCTTCTTCACCCTGACAGAGAACACAGTACGAGAAATGTTTAGAATAGCGATACACACAGAAGCACCCTCATGCTAGCTTGGTCCATTTTAAATTCATTTAGCACCCTCTCATTTCTTAAATTATTTTATGTGCATAGTCCATAAGTATAAAAAAATACACAAGTGTATAAAATAAAGTCTCCCAAATCCCATCATTCAACCATAAATACCAGTAACATTTTGGATACTATCAAAGATTTCTAAAAAGAAAGAAAAGAAAAAAGGAGGAAAGAGACAAAACTTGTATACATTCATGTTTCAAATGTGTGTGGGGTGATATATTGTTAAGAAAAATATGATTATATTACTTTTCCACAAGCTATAGTATTCCTTAATTATGATTTGTATTTTCATTTTTCTTATAATATTTTACCATAAACAGTTTTTAATGTAGTTAAATTTGTCTTTTCTTTCATGGGTTATACCTTTAATGTCACTCATAGAAATACCTTTTGCACTCCGGAATATAGAAATATTCAGCTATATTTTTCTTTGAACAATTCTATAGTCTAATTTCTTATACCAAAACCTTTATCAATAATTTATTTTTATATAAACTATAAAGTAGAAATGCATCTTTTTTCCAGGTAATTGTCCACTTAGTTCGGTAGCACTTATTGAATAACTGATATTTTCCACCCAGATCATGAAATTCATCTTGTGCATACACTAAATTGTGGAATATACTTGGCCCTAGCTTCCTACTATCCTCTGATGATCTGTTGTATGATGTTGCCAATGTCACAGCATTTTAATTTTGAAATTTTATAATAAATTTTCATCTCAGATAGGCAGAATTCCCTTACCTTTATTTTTCACTTATACTCTTAGTTTCAGATTCTCATAAACATTTACTCTTCCAGATGAGCCTTAGAATCATTGTGCAGATTATTACAAAAATACAACTGGTTTTGTATTCAGACTGCATTCTGTCTTTCTATCGTAAAAGTCATTGTATCTCCCTATCAGTCCAATCTTTTCCTTTTATTTTCATGGGCAAAGTTTTCTTTTCTTCATATTAAGCTTGAATATTCCTTAAGTTTATTCTCAGGTATTTTGACTACTTGGTTGTTATTGCCAATGGGATTTTCTTCCATCATATTTTCTGTTACATTCACTTTCTGCTGTTTTATAACATATAATATACATTACAATGAGAGGGTATTCCAAAAGGAAGTCTGACTCCTATCTCCTATGGAAAGATTACTTTATAGACTGATAAAAGTTACTTTCCTGCTGATAAATATTTTATATTTTTATAATAGATATGCTGCAAATTTTTTCTGTGGTAATAGATAACTTACAAAGTTAGTCATGAGAAAAAGTCATTTATAATATTAATGGTGCACATAATATTACACTGAAATCCATTTCTATTGCATATTTCAACTCATTTTCTTGCTCCATAGACTATAATTTATATTTAGAGATTTCACACACATACATACACACACACACACACACACACACAAATACAGAGAATTTAACAGCAGTGTTAACATAGAACATTTAGGCATATAATGCAAAGAACGAGGTTATGCCTAAACCATTTGTACTTGATTTTTAAATGAGTTATGAGAGTATCACATATTGGTTTTAGTCTCATAATTATATTGAGATTGTATTCCATTAGGATTTATGATTGACAGTGGGAATAGAAGCCCCAATTAAAAGCCCAGTGAACTAGCTAGTTCATGGATAATGGATAATCACCACATGTATATCACTTGTTTTTTTCCTACAAAACTATAAAATTAGCTGCAAAAACAAGTAGGTCCTCACAATTTTTCCTACGCAGGGTAGGCTATATTTTCCATACATTCCCCATGAAACTTGGGGTAATATATTTGAGTTAAACATTTCACCTACAGATAGAAAGCACCACCTAAAGAACAACCACATTTAAAATGACAAATTTAGGAATAATAATTTATTATCATTTTGCTGAAAGATTTTTGAATGAAAGCTGATCTGCAATATGAAGTTTTCAATACCGTATCTTAGTTATTAAAATTTCCCACTCATTCCTGTATTCATAAGCAATCTCAAAAATCTCCATTAACTAATTTGCAAAATATATTCAAGGTAAATTTGTGAATCTGAAAGCAGATTTAAGGCCTCCCCACTCATCTACATAATCCTACTTTCATTTGTGGTTCAGTCCAACCGTTAGCCTTTTAGGGTTCATTCTTCAATAAGTAATTGTCATCCTATCTTCTTACATCAATTTTCAAAGGCAGCACTTAAAGTCTGGGGTGACATAAAAATGTGAAATAAACTAATGGAATTTTTAACCACATTTAAAGGAAATCTCAGCCAGTTACCTAACACCAAAAAAATAAAGAGGCGAGTTTCCCACTGAAGACCAAACCAAATTTGAGAGTCCAGATAAAAACTAACTTGTGTAGGGACCAAAAATAATAGTTTGATAGAAAGTGAGAAACCTTGATTGACAAACTCCATCCCCAAATCCCATGGGAAAAAGAAGTGACAGCTGCCGAAAGGAAGAGGATGAGATACAGAGCACTGAATATGCAAAAGTCTATTCTGCTTTACTATACATACTACCTCATGGATACCATTTGATGTGGAGTGCAGTATTCTTTTTTTTTTTTGTGGCACCGGGGATTGAACTCACGACCTTGCGCTTGCCGGGCAGGTGCTTAGACCGCTGGGCTAGATCCCCAGCCCTGTTTTTGAGACAGGGTCTCACTATGCCGTTCAGGCTGACCTTGAGCTCACTTTGTAGCCCAGGCTGGTCTCGAACTCACAACAATCTGCCTGTCTCAGCCTCCTGAATGCTGGGATTACAGGCATGAGCCACCACACCCGGCTTCGAGTGCAGTATTCTTGCATGCCTATTTTTATGGTTAGCTAATATTTTATTATATGAATGTCATACTTAACTTACGCTGTAATTGGATAGTTTTTTACCTCTGTGCCCCAGCACTTAGAATAAAACCTGGCATACACTAGGTACTTAATAAATACCTGTTGAATATTTTCTTTTTTATTTCTTGCTGTTGCTTTGTTTGTTGGTTTACATTGGTTTGGCTTGGTTGGTACTGGAAACAGAACCCAGTGAACTCATCCACTGAACTATATCCCCAGCCCTTTGCAAAAATTTTGAGACAAAGTCTCAATAAGTTGCTCGAGTCACCTCAAATTTGCCTTCCCCCTATCTCAGCCTCCTGTTGTTCAAGGTGTAGAAGCATGCAGCAGTACACCCAGCAGAATTTTCAAAATTAAGATTCAACAGAAGAATAAACATGCAGAGAAATCTCCAGAGTACTCATTTTTTAAAAAATTTTACTCCAGTTTGACATTAAGGAGACATCAATTACATTCCAGATAAATGAAATGCCTTCACAGCCTAGTAACACACAAACAAACAAACAACTTTTAAAATAAATGTTCAAACGGTAATAGGGTACAGAAAATTGGCCTATTTATCCTGATGATGTGAGGTTAATCAGCAGATTAATTGATTTTAGCTCAGGAATTTAAGGACGTTAATAAATGGCCTCTATATCTCTTTACTTCCAAAGGAAAAGACTACCAGCTAAGGTGTAGAAAAACAATAACTATAAAGTTTATAGGACCTGCAATAATAATGGTTTGACTTAGCCAGGCATGGTGGAACACACTTGTAACCCTAGCACTCTGGGAGGCCAAGACAAGAGGGTTACAAGATCAAACCCAGCCTGGACAATCTACCGACTTAATGAGACTCTGCCTCAAAATAAAAAATGGTTAAGTGCTGAGAATATAGTTCAGTGCAAAGACCCTGCATTCAAATCCCAGTACCAAAAAACAATAGTTTGACTTTGTATAATATTACAAAATTTACTAAGACAAAAGCTCTGCTATGCAGGAAGTAAAGTTCTTAGATACTTAGAGATGGTTTACCCTAGTAGATGAAAAAACTGACAAAAAGGGTCTCTTGCTCTAAATTTCAACCTTGGGTTTTCTGCAAGGTGTACCATTTGTGCTATAAATTCCACATTTGTATCCAGGGAAGAGCACAATTCTCACTGACTTCCAGCCTACTCAGAATCTAGGCTATATTGAAACAAGGTGACAAAAAGAAGGGAGAGAGACAGAAATTATTTCAGAACTAGAGACGAGAAGTTATAAGCCAATTACCGATTTCTCTATTCTAAAATTTTACAAGTGTCATAAAATTTTATTTTATGGGGTGGAACAAATATGGGAGATAGTTAAATGCCTATCACAAACAATGAAGAAAAAATCTGAATGTGATTTATTTTAGAAAAAGAGAAAGAAAAAATAGCCACAGCGGGGGGACACCACAATATCAGGTACTTTTGTTATTTTTTTTATAATTGAGCAACCTCAGAATATTATGCTTAGTCAGAAGATTAACACAACTACTGCGAACACATCAATCATTATTTCACAGAGAAGGATAAAATATAAAACGGGATGTTTTATTATTCTCTGTAACTGCTTGCAGTGGCAGTGACCACTATTTCCTAAACACAACTTATACACTAAATACTCATTTTCCTTACCTTGTGTCCTTGTCTTCCTGGTTCACCAATTTCTCCTTTAGCCCCTTTATGACCCTAACAAATGCAAAAATAAACAGACATATACACAAATAATATTATACTGGATCTGATGTTGAAAATAATCAAGAGGTTAAGAAATGACCCTGCTTCCTTAAATCTATACACATGTGCAACTAAGAAAAAAGTTATATCACAAAGAAAATCACTGTCTTAAGTGATATTAACACCGTCGTATGTGTCACGTGGCTGTTACATGAAACACCAGTTTTGTTTAATAGGGAAGTGTGGTTCTCCAATGATGAAGGCTGTATTAATGAGTCACCAAGACTTGCCTACTATTTGCCCAAATTCCTTCTGAAATTGGTTAGGAACATTAAGTCTTCATCAGCACCTGCTACTTAACTTTCCGAAGTGACAGCCCTAATAACCCAGCTCACCTAGCTGTCCCCACGCTCTGAAGGCTGCTCTGGAAACCCTCCCCCTTCCTCTGTCCCCACCTCCTTCCTGGAGCTGGAGGGAGAGCTGCATGAAACCGGGGAGTCCCCAGATGCCCGCCTGCCATGCAAGTGGTAAGAAGGCGACAGGGTAGAAAGGAGGCCCTGTCCCCTCCTTGTCAGGCACCCGTTCTGAGCAGACCACTCTGTGAGGTGAGCCAACCTGCGAGACCAACGCTCCACAACTGAGTTTAACAAAACTTCCACCCCCTTGAGTCTTTGTAAGGAATAAGAGACCAATCTAGACCCAAATCTTCCACAGCTGAGGGCACCCGCCAAAGAGACCCTTCAAGGAAACTCTGGGGAAAGCCAGTGGTTTGGGGCCCAAGGATCTGGAATTTCTCAGAATCTCTTTAGTCTCAGAGAATAGAGAGCGAAAGGCATTGATCCCCAGCACTAGGCATTTGTTTCTTATTTTGTTTTGGCTTTTTTATGGAATATTTGAAAGTAATCATAATGGTACAGTGAGAGAAAAACACCTTTATGGAAATCTCTTTTCCTGTTTATTTAGCAGTTTTTCCAATCTTTAAAAAGCAAAGCAGGCTCAAATACGTTAATGTGCACAGTCCCCTCCCCACATCCCACCACTCTCTTTCTTCCTGGCAGGCAACTGTGCCCCTTGCTCCTTAGTCTAGTGTCTCTAAACCCAGTGCGGCCCACCCACATTTATCCTGTGAACTCATACAGAGGCATCAGTAATGAAGCACCCATGTCAGATGCCCCCGCTGGAACCGCCACGTTGAATACACACCACAGACTATGCCCGGAATGAGCAAATGCACGCTTAACTAATCCACCCCAGTGGGGTCTCTGCACCAAAGAGCAAGTGCTTGACGTGAAGACTCTTATTTCTTCCATGGCTAATACTCTTGAAAATAAAATGAAACTGTCCTCTTACCCGCATGCCAGGTAGGCCTGGGTATCCAGAGCGTCCTGGGGGGCAGGCATTGGGACACTGGCAGGAGACAGAACACAAACTAGAGGCTCCGCTTTGTAACAAGGTAGAAGTTTTTAAAAGATTTGAGCTTTAGAACCCCACGGAGTTATAGTCATTAAATAATGCTGACTGTCCCTTTCCTTTATTTCACTTTTAAATTCAAAAATACATCTGGCTTCAAGAAAAATATAGAACATATAACAAATAACCTCCCTTGTATTCACTATTTGGATTTAACACATGGTAATATTTTGCCATGTTTTCCCAGTGTATTGACCACAATATTTACCATGACCCTCTACCAGGATAGCCTTTTCCTGAGGTTCCTACCCACTCAAATAGCCCAAAATAGCCCAAATAGCCCAAAATTGCACTTAGTGGAGTTTAATACCATCACTGGGCTACTTATCTATACATAAAATATCTCCTAATATTGGAGTACTCCAGTAAAAAGCACGCCTTAGCATAGCGTAAACAAATTGTAGAAAAACAGGTATTACTGCAATGAAACACTGCTATCATCTATATTCAAGCCACCAGCCCGCTGGTCCTACCAGTTCTCTGCCATCTGAATAAAAATAAACAGAAGCATATTCCAGACTGATCATTTTAAAGACAACTCACTGGAAAACTATCCAGTCTTTGAATTAAAACTATGTTTTTTCAAAGAAAAACGTCTTACCAGTGGATCTCCATCATGAAAGCCAATTGCTCCCTAAAGTAAATAAAGATTACAGTTAAGAATATAGTTAAATAATTCATTCAAACCTACTGGCAATGGAAAATTCACTATGAAAAAATATAGGAAGTGTATTTGTTTCCTAAAATGCAAGGAACAAATCATAGACAACATGCTAATATTCTAAAAACTTAAGCACAAATTCCTTTTGGAAACCTCTAAGCTGCAGTAGATTACTTTTTTGGGGTGACTAAAAAGAGACAAAATGCCAAGCAGAGTAGAAAAATCAGGAAGTCTGAGGTGTAAATTAAAAATATGGTTACCTCTTACTTAAACTCCTATTTTCCAAATTGGTTACGGTGAAACCCAGTTCATTTAAAAATGTTTCTTTTACATGCCAAAGTTTTGAGCATTTGAGAAATCACAAGTGCCAAAGACTCCAAACGTAGCGAGTAAGACTTGCTATGTGGAAGTCACCTTTTAAATTACTTTTCTGTCTTTAAAAAGAGCAACACCCTCAAGTGGATGGAAAAATCAGTAGTCATTCTGGGGGTGTTAAAACAATGACTCAGATGACAGGTGCTTCAGGTTCGGGTTCTTGAGTTCGGTCAGCCTCTACTCTAAGACACAAGCAGAAATTCAAGCTGTAAATAACTTACACTGGGGCCTGGGGGCCCAGGAGGGCCAGGCGGTCCTCTTCTCCCAGGGTCACCCTAAATCATTGAAAATTGTGACATGGTGGTTACTCAAGTGGACACTTTTACAGTACCTAAAGCCAAAAGCTGGTGAGGCATGAGAAAATGGCATTCCCTGAAACCCCTGCAGAGCTCAGCCACGCATAGATAGACCTGCCCCTGAAGTCCAATTTGCCCCACGAGACCAGGAGAGTAAAGGAGTTCCAGTTTCATCAAGGTATAAAGTAAAGCAAAAGGAGACACGGGGCAGGGTGGGGGGAGCAAAGCCAATTCTTCTCCACAGGATGGTCACTTCATCTACTCTGAAACAAACTGGCAAGCCCTATATATTTCTCTGGTTGACTCAACAGAGGAACCGGAAAAGCCAACTGTGCTAGTGCCATCCAGCTAATCAGAGCAAAAGGAACTCTTTTCCCAGCCTGAGCTGTGTGCTGAAGAGTCCCCTCTGCATTGCCTGACTTTTGCTGCTCCTGGTCACCAGGTCTGTCACCTGTCTGTCACTGCACTCTTGAAACAGAAATAAAAGCAAACATGGCTAAATTCAAATGAGCCATTCAGATG
This sequence comes from Cuniculus paca, assembly GCA_004365215.1. Taxonomy (NCBI): domain Eukaryota; kingdom Metazoa; phylum Chordata; class Mammalia; order Rodentia; family Cuniculidae; genus Cuniculus; species Cuniculus paca. Next base: position 3,136 of record RJWT010030812.1, on the reverse strand, counting down.
AAGATGGGTTCCAAGTACTCATAATATCCAGGGGTTACCCTTGGTATGTTTCCCTCCTTAATGTTCTAAACGGAAAAGTCAGGTGCATCTTGCGATTATTTTAAACATACAATAATTTTCTACCACTCACTTTTTCAAATTTCACATAAATCTTCAAATAGCACATGCAGAGAGGCTCAACATGTGTGTAACACATGACTTTTTCCTGCAAGTTTACAATGACCTACCTCCTCATAAAATCGAATCTTCAATATTTATGAAATGTTCGCTGAATATTCATCCACCTGAAGCAATTTTATTGGGAATTGCTCTATGAAGTTCACTTCCTTAATGTTTAAACTTAAATTCTGATTGTAGCAGTCCATAGATATATAGATATTGATGACATAGATATGGATACAGACACATATATAGATAGACATCTTTAAGCCGTTTTTAAATTTCGTGTGGAAAGTATAATACAGAAACCACTAGACCCCACCCTAGCACAGAGTCTATAAAATGGGAGTGACACTTTACTTAACACTCAATCTCAATGTTGGGAAGAAAAGTTTAGCTCAAAATTTTAAGTAAAAAGCTAAAACCACTCAGTAAAAATGAGGTATATTACTCCTGATCTCCATGAATATTATGAACTGGAAAAAGTTTACATGCCATTTTTGGTTTGCAGGAGGAAGCACAGAGTTAGGTTAATTTGCCTTCACTAGTCACACCTTCTACTAGACCAGCAGATGTCTATGAAAATATACTGTGGTACTCACAACAGGTCCTACACGGCCAAGCTCTCCAGGGAGTCCCGCTGTCCCAGGAGGACCCTGAAGGCAACAAATCACAGTGCCAATATGATTTATGGATACTCTGACAGCCTATCATAAATGCTGTCAAATATGATAAATAACACACTTAGAACTATGTGCTTGTGTTAGCTTTAGTTTCCAATGAGTTGATAACTCATTTGCCCAAACTGTACTTAAAATGGAACAGAAATCTCATAAACTAGTAAATATTTTATTTAGCAGACTAGGGATGCAATCATTAGTAGTATACTCCTCAGATTATGAAGATACCATTAACCCACTAATTAAACCATCAGTTTAAGAGTAAGGTTAGAATTTAAGAAATAGGCCATTTTTATAGATTATGTAAAAATAAATGATGAAATGATACTTACAGGGGGCCCAGGAATACCACGGCCCTAAAAGATTAAAATAGAAATGTTATGGTATGTGATTTATACGTAGTATAAATAAAGACACAGGCATAACTCGCTCCAATAATAAACCATGAACTCTAACACTAAAAGAAATATATGACGCGCAATCTAAAGAAAGCAGTGGATAACAAAAAAAGCAAACATAGCTCTGCAAATTCCTAGGATGAGTGTTATCATTAGGTGTATCTCAAATGTACCAATTAAAAAAAAAGGTTGCAGCTTGGAAAAAAATAAATATGAAAGAGAAGCTGAAGTCAGATATTCTCATGATGTCTACACTCTTATTTTTCTACACTCTTATTTTTCTTTTATTGAACAAAAATCAAAGAAGCTATCTGTGATTGCCCTCCGAAGAACTTACCATCACTCACAAAGATGTACATCTCGACCAAAGAGTCTAGAAATTTTATTCATTTGTAGTGTTAGCTAAAAAGTCTGTACAAGAGGTGGGAGATAAGGGGTCAGAAACGTGTGCATCTCCCTTTGCCGAGTTGGCTATATTTTCAAGCGCTAAATCTAGCAAATATTCAAAACAACTGGTGTCCTCCTGAAGTAATCAATAACGGGATACTAAGTTACTATGCTAAATTTGATTTTAAAGCTAGTCATTTTCTTTCTCTCCTTTACACTTTATACCTCTTGATCAACACCAGACGACGTATACAAAGTATTGAAACCACTTCTTTGTCTCCCGACCTCCGATTCCTAGTACTGGGCCTGGTGTATAATAACCTCTAACAATACACTTGTCAAACTTAAAACTGAACATATAACTACCTAGAATCCCTGCTCTCTCTTTTTATTTTCTCATTTCAATTTTTCCCTTTGGAATTTCTCCTTATTCTTTTTTCTCCTTCAATGGTTTGAACAGCCTTTGTTCGCCACTGTCCGTGATAACGTATTTGTACTCGATTACTAGCCAGACTTACTTTTCTAAAATGTAAAGCATCCCATGGAATCAGTGAACACCCTCTGATAATGATATTATTTCTAGTTATTTAGGCAGCCAAAACAAATAACTTCACATGGAAAGTATGCTTTAATAATAAGTGGGATTTTTCAAAGCATTCTTTGAAAATTTACTACTTGAGTTTTTCATACATAGATTAATTAGGGAAATAATTGTGTGCTTGAAAATATTGGTCAATAAGTTACTTCATTATCAGAGATCTAGATGCTTATGAAATTTCACTAACTATAAAAAAGGCATCTGCATAAGATGTTGAGACTCAAGCTCATAAATATGAAAGACCAGCATGCTATTCACTTCTGCAACTGGTTTATAATGGAAAAGCTGATGGATGCAGAAATAAACCAGACAGTACAAACAAGCAAAAGCAATGAGAACAAACACAGATTAATAACAAGAGCCAAACAAACAAACAAAAAAAAGAGAGAAATAGAAAGGAAAATTGGCCTGAGAATCCAGTCCTATTCCACCCACAAATAACACAAATGTGAGGGACTGTACAATGCAGGGAAAGACTAACCAGGGAATCAGGCAGGCGATATTATCTCCTTAGTTGATATTTCATTAGAGATCAAACTACTGGTGAAAAAGTGGGGTGACTAATAGTTTACACACTGAATACCCAGAGCTGTTGTTGTTATGCAAGTACTGGTTTCTATCAGTGAAGAGGAAGAATTGTCTACTGAATAAATGCGGCCTGAAAATAGACACATTTGAGATCGTGCAGGATCCAGGAAGACAAGGGAAAGCCAGAAACTCCCGAGAGTCAGCCATGCTGGGACCGAGAGGAGTCGATCAAGGATCCAACTAGCCAGCCTTCCTGGTAAGCCGTGCAGATTGTGCGGAACCCAGGAAGACAAGGAAAAGCCAGGAACTCCTGAGAATCAGCCATGCTGGTACTGGGAAGAGCTGATCAAGGATCCAACTAGCCAACCTTTCTGATAAGCTGCACA
>RJWT010030811.1:0-14543 GCA_004365215.1 Cuniculus paca | reverse complement strand
GACTCTGCTAATCGCTTGTAGTTGAATTTTCTAGTTTCTGAAAAATCTCTAGAATGTCCATTCTAGATTCCCTGGCCAACCGGGCCAGAGAAGGACAAAAAGACACAGGTAGTGTAGTTATTAACTACTTACTGCCATGATTTAAGGGCAACCCCCAGATGATTCAATTCCATACTCATTCCTCTTTGTAGGGAATATAGGGGTTCTGGTTTTACCACCATTCCTGCTCTAAGTGTGCAGGGATCGTCACCAAAATCCTTTAGTTAGTAGGCATCAGGTATCTGGAGGCATTACATGGAGGGATCTACCTGAAGTAATCAAAACAGATAAAGCAAAATGTAGGAGCAAAACGTAGCATCCTGCTAAACAGCCAGAGGGCAATTCCTCTGCAGATGACAAAGCCAAGATTCCACTCTGAATGCTGAGGGCCTGAGAGTGAGCATAAGATGTCTCTTCAGTAACCTCCAGACGGTGACATGGCTCTGCATGGTAACACATGACGCCCATCAGGATCCGTTGTTATATTCACCCACTTGGATGCATCCATCAAAGTGGTAGGACCGCATTTTCTCTTTTGCACAATTTTGTTGGCTCCAAACTGCTTCTTTTATACCCCTACTCCCCACAGTTTCCTTGCCACCTCCCTCTGACTTTTACTGGGTAAACATTCTTCGAACTACCACCACTCCCCCTTCTAGTTTTGGAAATGTTCTGCAATAGTCTCCTCCTTCCTTCTGCAATATACTTACTTAACATTTCCAGACCAAGCCTTGACTTCCAAACCAGAACTCATTTTTGAGATTTTTCTTTAAGGATATTCTTGGAGCATTAGGAAATTGAAGCAAAAACTCTGAACTATTAAATGGTGCTGTGGAAACCACCAGCTGGTTCCTCTCCGTCCACATTCTTTGCTTAGAGGAAATGCTTTTATTGAGCTAAAGGGTCACCTAAAAGAAGGTAGTTTTTAAAAGATGATGAATTTTGGTCTGGAAAAATGTTCACCAGTTATATTTGAATTCGTTTTTCCCACTCTCAAACTTAAACGAGAGCATTGGGAAAGATTGTAGAACACTCCACTACACCCATGATCATGCATACATAAATGTTATTGCAAAGGGAACTTCTCATCCATGCCATTCCAAAATCCCCTCCCTCAACACACACTCGCACTCACTCATCTGTCACCAGAGAACAACTGCATACAGAGATGAGATCATTAAGAACAATACATTGATTAAAAATAGAATTTTTGAAACATCCGTCCAAGCTTCTAAGAGTTAGGTAAGAAGGAGAAATTGTGAAAATATGTTTCTTGGTGCTCTGAGTATAGACAAACTAGATTTGTCATCAACCTACCCCTTAGAATATTTCTAATATTGATCCCCTTACAAATATCCTTCACCTGGGTTCTCACACTTTGTTAACAATTGTCCTCAGCTGGACTTGGATTTTGTAGGCACAATGAAATTTCCCTTTTTGTAGGATAATTATGAACCAGAGCCATAGCCTGGCTATTCTTCTTAGAATCACTCTTTATTCACTCAGTTTCTTATACCACACAGTCAAATTAAGAAAAAAATCTTCCTCACTAAATTTTTAAGATGTGTTCAGAAACCATCTGCATTTTCCATTTCTGCTGTTACCGTCTTGGTTTAAAGCACCATCATCCCTTGCCTGGGTCCTGGACTATTGAGCAAACCTCACTGGAGTCTGTTTCTACTCTTCAGCTCGAACCCATTCTTTAACAGCGGGTACTTAAAAACCTAAGTCAGCTCATGTTACTTCTCTGCTGAAACTCTTCAATGGTTTTCTGCCTCACTCCAAAAGGATTCAAGTCTTCCCACTGCCTACAAAGGTTTTCATGATCTTGCCTTGACGAATTCACCACCTTAACCTCCTACAACTTGCCTTTGTTACACACGCTCTAATTCCGCCCTCTGCGTGGTGGTCTGCTGTCTTCTCTTGGTCAAGCCCTCCTGCTGCATTTATTTCTGTACTCCAGGACAAAGCCCCTGGAATAGGAGAAAGGGCAGGAGATTTGCATGCAGAGGGAGCTTGGTCTGAACATTATTTCTATGTTTAACTTGACCTTAAACAAAATACGTTCTCATTCTGAACTGATCGTCTGCATATTGTAGGTGGAGATAAGCACCTAGCTCACAGGACTGTTGTGAAGATTAAACAAAATAGTGAATGTAGGACGTGGCATAAAACAGGAACCAGAGAAAGGTTAGTTTCATTCTCTTTTCAGTGTCATTGATGTCAGCAGCGTTACCAAAATATGATATTTCTTTAAACTTCTATTAAGTTATTTGAGAAAATCTTGATCTAAAGTTATACCCTCTTAATGTGGAATTATTCCTAACAGTATATAGCTGCTAAGAAACAGGAAGCACTAGTATACTTAAGTTCAATTAAAATATTTTTCTCAGAATGGTGAACTACTATTTATGTTGATTACTTTTATCTTTCCATTCTTTCATTGCTCTCTCCTTTCTCACTTCTCACTTTTCCTTTTTCTTTCTCATTTTCCTTTTGTCTTTGGTCTTCATTTTTATAGCTTTCTGTATAGGTTTTATTGTCCTTTATCCGATAATTTAGTAAGAGGAGACATAAGCATTACTAAGAGCTTCTTATTGTCACATTACAAGAGTGAACTGCAGTTTTCTATTCCTTATCATTTAAATATATGTTTTTTACCAGCATCTGGTTGAGGGAATTAAGCCATCTGCTATTTGGCTTTAAAAAAAGAAAAAGAAAGAAATAAAATCATTGAAAATCATTCTTGATAGTTGGTATGAGCTCATTCTCATTACCACATGCTTTCTTGCCTCACTTACTAATATTTTTAATAACAGAGAAATATTCATTGAATTATATCTGCAATCATTACTTTTAAATAAAAATGTGACTCAAATCAAAACAAGCATCTAGCTGTTGAGTAATTTCTGTCTCCTGTGCCTACACCCTAAAAGTGAACCAATTAAATGATCTGGGGCATGATTTGTACCAGAGAAAATACAAAATCAAAATAATTGGTGCTCTCACAAATGGTCTAAAATAACTAAATCAGGATGCTTGCATATCAAATTACTTCCAGACTCATAAAGGAATTATTGCCTTTCAGAAAACATTGGAATAAAACAAATCTAATTTTCACAACTATATTGAACAAATTTCAAAAGAGGAATTACATTCTTTGTCCAACACTTGAAAAATTATCTTGTATACAGATTGGCAGTATATTCCCAAATTGTATCATTATGTTTTTACAAATCGTAAAAATGTATGTACTCTTTCACCTTTACCCAGGAGGTCTAAAAAGTAGACAACTTTCCTAATATGTTTCCAGCATAATTTAATTTATATAACAGGAAACAAGACAGACAAGGTCCCTGAAATCTTTGCTTTTTAAAGAAATCTAATATTTAATACCTGACCTTAAGAAAAATTGTATAAATACTGCATTTAGGTCAAATATTTCTCTATGAGAATACACACAATGGTAATAAATATATATATATATATATAATGAAAAAATGGAGAAAAAAATGAAAGTTCAAAAGCATAGTAGAAGATTGATAAGTTAATGTACACCCATAGAAGAAAACACCACACTATTAAAAATCCAGTCGGGGCAACCCACTCGGGACCCCTTCTGTCTCTCTGACAGAAGCTTTCTTTCTTATTCCCAATAAATATTTTCCACTCTTAACCTCTGTTGTTCCTAAAATTCATTCTTCGATTTTAGAGAACACGAACTCATACCAGACATAGTGGGTTGGGAGTTTCATTCCCCTGTATCATTTGGAGGTCTTCCACCGAGATCATTGGATGGAGACTTAGAGCTGTACGCCCACCCAAGATACAGCTGCCTGGCATCTATTGAGGACCTTTAGATAGACCCTCTGTGGAATATCTCTGACTGCCGATCAACAACTACGACCCCTTTCAGCCTGAAGAAGCCAGATCGGTCATCGCCCATTATCCCTCATGGCAGTTGGGGTTACTTCTTCAGAGGGGGGAATGTTACAGGAAGCTGAGGTAGTTAGAATTATTATAGGCAGTCAGACAGGGCCAGGTCCTCCATGGAGCCAATGCAAAAACCTAGATACCTTGCAACTCTAAAGGAGAGAAACACCTCCTGCTATGGGCCGGGTCCGGGACAACAGATCAAACAAAAGCACCTACTTCCTAGGACTAATATTCTAAATAAGTCTATAGATGCCTAAGGAAGCTAGGAATCACCTGTCTGGACCCCCTAGGGAAAGAGTCACTGCTCATTAAACATGCTGGCTGGCTATGTGACTCGCTTCCCCATTTGTCCTGGACTTAATCAATTTTACCTGAGCAATTAACCTTATTGGTTAACCATAGTTCTGTCCCACCTTATGCCCACCTTAGGAATTCCCATTCTTCCTCACCTTGGACCCATCTACTCTATAAAAAGTCCCTAAAATAACAGAGTCTTTGGCAACCCACTCGGGACCCCTTCTGTCTCTCTGACAGAAGCTTTCTTTCTTTCTCCCAATAAATATTTTCTGCTCTTAAAAAAAAAATAAATAAAAATCCAATCGAAGAACATTAAATGAAATAGAAATGTATTCAAATAATTTAAATAACTGAAAAAAGTCAGAAAAGTTTTCCCCTACAAAATATTTTCATTTTATTTTTTAAATTTATGTGTTTTGATAGTTTCCTAAGCTGCCATAAAAAATTATCATGAACTATGGTAATTTATGGCTTAAAACAACAGAAATGTATTCTGCTACAGTTGTGGGGGCCAGAAGTACTAACCCAAGGGATCTGCAGAGCTGGCTGCTTCTGGAGGCCCTGAGGGACAGTCAGCTCCGTGCCACTGTTTTGGCTTCTGGTGGTCACCAGCTTCCTTGGCCACCCTCGGCTGTAGACACATCACGCCAGTCCCTGCCTCCATTTTCAAACGTTGCCCTCTCTGTGTTTCTTTGTATGTGTTCTCCTCACCTTATCTGAAAATCAGTCATTGGGTTTAGGACTTTCTAATCAGGTCATCTTACTACATTTGCAAAGATTTCTTTTCCAAGAGAAGTCATATTCTGTAGCTCCAAATAAACAAGAATTTTAAGAGTGCACTATTCATTGCAGGGTAGATAGATAGATAGATAGAATAGAACTGGTAGGTGCTGTAGTCTAAAGGTGACCTCCAAAATTCATGCGTTGGGAACAACCTAAACTACAAACAATGTTGGGAAGTGGGGCCTATGGGAGGTCTTTAGGTAACAAGGGCTCTGCCTCATGGGTGGATTAATGCCACTGTGAAAGGTATGTGGTAGTACACCCACTCTGTTCTGCTCTTTTGCCACATGAAGACACAACAGTAGTCTTTTTTAGCCCTTCCACCTTTCACCATCTGAGCCCACAGCGAGTAGCCTCTCTGAGTTCATGCCAGTGCCTTGATTTGGACTTCTCAGCCTCCAGAACTATGAGAAATAAATTTCTATTCTTTATAAATTATTCTTCTATGCTATTCTCATAGCAGCATGAAACAGACTAGGACAGAAATGTGCACTCTAAAACGTTATACCTGATTACTTTGGCAAGGTGGAATTAAAATTACTTTTAATTCTTACTTTTAATTCCAGCCCCTTAGTTTTTTACACTCCCTAATATTTTAAACATTGACTGTATATTCATTTTCATTAAGGAAAATGCTATTTTAGAAATAGCTCTCCTAATACCAACGAAATGTAGATAATCCGAGTCATTTTTAAAACTATTGCTTTATTAATAAGAGAAATTTTCAATCACCATCATGAGAAATCATCATCATGAGAAAGGAAGTGTTCTTCGTCTTAAGCAGATTTGAAAAAAGTAAATTTCAACACTCCACCTAAAAAGCACTTTTTAAACCATACACTTACTATTTCATAGAAAATATTATTATTCCATTTTTGAGATAAGAAAAGTAGGCAAAAAAAAAAAAAGTATAATATCTTCCAGAATTCACACACACAAAAGAAGATAGCAAGAAAGTGAAAGGTAACTTCAGCCCAACCTTGGAAATACAACATAATCAAGTATTTCAGTAAAGTCAACTGAGAAAAACTACAAACTGGATGGAAAGAGAAACAGAAAGTTGAGAAACAATAGTTAGAAATGGATAGTACAATGAAAACTAAAAAAAAAAAATTTATATATTAAATTATATATATTATATATAACTATATACAATATATATGATGTTATACATGGAATTGTATCCCTTTAAATTTTATAATTTGAAGCTCTAATCCCCAGTGCCTCAAAATATCATTGTATTTGGAGATCTAGTTTTTAAAGAATTAATTAAGCTAAACTGAAATTGATATAGTGGGCCTGAATTCAGTATGATTGGTGTCCTTACTGGGAGAGGAGAGTAGGACACTGACACTCAAATAAGGAAGATCATGTGAAGACATAGAGGGATCCTGGCCATCCAGAAGCCAAAGCAACGAGCCTCAAGATAAACGGTCTTAGTTACTTCCTTGTTGCTCAGACGAAATACCTAACAATCACAAGTTTAAGGAGGAATGGTTTATTTTATCTCACAGTTTCTAGAGGTTTCAGCCCATAGTAGGCTCCAAGGCATAGGTTTCCATCAGTCCTATAGACGGGGTCCAAGGCAGTGCAGCATGCAGAGGTGAAACAGTTAATGGAAAAGCAGCCAAAAATTGGCAGCGGCAAGACTCCCTTTCCCTTTTTATTTCATTCAGGCTACAAGCCTATTGGTTGCCACCACTTACACCTAAAGTCAGTCTTCTGTCCTAAGTAAATCCATTCAGCCACACCCAGAATTATACTAATTGAATCAGTGAACTAATCCAGTTATCATGGACCAATGGTCCAGTATCACACACTCATGATCCAGTCACTCCCCAAAGCCCCACCTATCAGCATGTGAGGCTTTCTGGGGACATCTGGACACAAGCCATAGCATCAACCCTCCTGATACTTTCATTTCAGACTTCCAGCTTTCAGAATTATGAGAAAATAAATCTGTTCACTAAACCACCCAATGTATAGTGTGTTAGTGATTGTAACTTGAATACACTAAGCTTTTTTAATGAAATAACAAAACTTGGTTGCCAGGCAGGATATTGAACCAGGGCTGAAAAAAAAAAAAGATGTTCAATAGAACTTTGAAAGTTTAAAACTGCTACTGAAAGGAGAGAGGGTATATTTTAAAAATGCCAATTATATTTCTTTATGATTACTCCTAATTTCTAATCCTGTTGGGCCAGAATTTATTTCTATGGCTAATGGGAAATTCAATAACTTACAGAATATTCTTTCATAATATAATGACTATTGAATTAAGTTTAGGAAGGAATTATATACTTTCCACATATTCTGAAATGATAGTGTGTGGTAGGCATCTGACAATCCCAAAATTCTTTGAAAGTTTCTGCTCTTTTTAAAAGTTTGAATAAAGTTTTTAATCATCTACAAAGTACTTTTACAACTAAATGCATACCATCAATATTCAATGATAGTTAATATATTTTATATTTTCCTTAACTCGTTTTATCTTTTTCTTAAAGAACAGAAATACAAATTCATCTTACACTTTATTCTAATACATGTTTTTTTCTTTAGGAGACAACTTCTGACCTATTCTTAAGTTTTTATTACTTTATGCAAGGTATACTATGATTTCCTAAAAATGTAGAATTGTAAGACTTCTTCCCCTTGACATTATGTTGTTGCAATTTAGCCTTGTTATAAATGCAGAATTTCTCTAAATCTATCCTGTTGATAGAAAGTCAGTTTGTTGTTGTTTTTCAGTTTTGATTTTTTTTCTTTTGCTTTTTTTAAAGTTATTCTAAGAGCAGCAAAGAGTATCTGTGCATTTGTGACCTTTGTGTACGTGAAAATTTCTCTTTTTAAGCTTCTTCAACTCAGTTCACAAATACTCCTCCAGCCTTCACTGAGAGTACTTGCCTGTTACTGTTCCAAACAGAGACAGTATCAGCCCTGTGATGGAGTTGCTGATATAAGCTAAATAAAGACAGTGACATCCACTTTTAAGTGTAACTTCAGCTTGGATTTGAATTCAAGTCCCCAGGTGTTCGGTGCCATGCTTCATTTAGTGGGAAATCATATTAAAAGGATTGTACTCAGTCCCTGGGTAAATAGGTTGATAATATGAGAAGGCCGTAATACATTCCATTAATCATTATATTGCTTGAGGAAGGAAAGATAAAACTCTTTGTTACCTATTCTCAAGGAGTCATGTATCCTGACTCCATTAACGAGGGGAAATTTATGCCAAGGAAAGAACTTCAGTTGAGAAGTACAGATTTCCTACCAAGCTCACCCAAACTATGATCACCTTCCTTTAAAGAAGCTGAGTTAATGTCTTTCATTAAAGTGTCATTTTAATATGTCAAGAATGTTTATCTATGTTTATCTGTGTTGAAATTCAGAGCTTTCACTTTTGAGAGAAGGGAACTCCGTGGAAGCTGTTTCCTTCCCAGCTCAAAGGAAGTGGCCCCATCAAAATTACACACAATTTAATCATGTGTTCATCTGAGCATATATGGACTGTTTCATAGAATAAAGCTGTATATTATTTTATTAGTGCTTCCGACATGATAGATGCAATGATGCTTATTTTATTGAGTATTCAAAGCCATCTAACAAGGTAGAAGCTGCAATTTCTACTTTGGAGAGAAAGACGTTGAAGTCCAAAAGGGTTCAGCAACTCACCAAAGCTCAGTCTGCAGAAATGGACAGAAATCCTCATCCTAACTCAGGACTGCATGCCCTGACCTTGTTTTTGGGGACCATACTTTGTGTTTAGGGGTGTGAAGAAAAATCAGATGCACACTCAGCTCTCAAAGGCCTCATGATCAGTGGTCATGAGGAAAGGGGCAAGGTCAGTTTGATTTCCTCACCATGTCCTTAGCATTTTTGTGCAGCATATGCTCTGTACTAGATGTCCATTAATGGATTAGTAAAGGAACAAATCACGGAACACGCGCAAGCATAGTATAGGCTTCATTAATGTGGTGAGATGTGAGTCAGCGTTTGCATAAAAGAAGATGATGTGACTAGAAAAAGTATTCCTGGCAGAGGCAGCAGCAGAGGCAGCAGCGCAAGCAAAGACAGGGACTCAAGACGCAGAGCAGGATGGAGCGACTAGGAACTTAGGTCGACGGTAGCAAGTAAGCAGAATGCACAGCAAGGCTCTGAACCCAACCGAGATGGATCCTTGCAGCCATGATAAGAAATTTGAAGTTTATCCTATAGTGTTAAGATACTCTTAAACTGCATGGCAAAAATTACACAGAATGTCTGCTTTTATTCCGTATGCAGCATTTCTAGCCTCTTCTGATAATCACACCCACTTTTCCTTGATGAACCAGCTTTCCCACACGCTTCCTCCATGGTTTAGCCAGGACCATCAGGACATCACCACTCCTCTCAGAGGTAGTTCTAGGATCCAGCTTGGAGCATCACTACATTGGACTCTCCTGACTTTGGGGATTGGTTGAGAGACAGGCACATGACCCAACAGGCATCTGAGTCAAGCCCAAGATGTATGCTTGAACAACTGAGAAACAGAAGTTCTGTAGGCTCTTTTCCCTCTGGTGTAGTAGAGCTCAGAGAATGTAAACTTGGAGCTATCATTGAAAGATAACCTTTTTGAAAATGATGACAAAGAGATAGAGAAATAGAAGTGCTAATGATATCCTTTGTGCCATAGATCCAACCAATGCCTGAGGTCGGCTCTAACTCACAACAATCCAAAGATTGTTGTGATTGTAATCCAATCATTTTTTTTAAGTAGAGTTCACAGAGAAGTTCATGCCATTGCTAGCTGTGAGACCATGAGATGTGATGACACATTAGAAGAGTTGAGTTTAAATTGATATATTGTATGTTAGCAGGAACTGGAAAGCAAACCGTATTTTTCTGGGCCCTTGATAATTTTTTTGGTGCCAGAAAATTGCTCATGTTTTTTAAGCACGCTCAAGTCTCCCCCTTTCCCCTTGGTACACTGGAAATGTCATCACACAAATGATCTAACTACATATAACTACACCAGAGAGGTTGGAATTTATATTCATGAGAAACACACAGACACATAATTCATACGCAATGCTGACATAAGGGAGTAATCAGAAGGCCTCAGTGGACCGTAGATCAGTTCTAAATCTCTGATATATTTAGTACATCATTGAGTTATACAACCCTTCATCTTGTAAATTGTCATCAAGTAGATTGCATTCTGGGCTTGTAACTGCTAAACTATGGGGGCTTCATTTTCAGACATGCATGAGCCCTGTGTTTCATTATATTTGGATGCAGTGTCTTACCAATAATTCTGTGGTGACCTCCGTACTGAGGGCCTTGTGTTGATTTATGAGACTTTCCAGATTTCGAGAGGAAACTTCCCAACCCCACAAGAATCTGACTGAATGGACACATTATTTTGCTACTAACACAAGTAGGCATAAATCTCTTCTCTCTTGAATGGAAGTTTATTAGGGCATCATTAAAATAGTTATTCTCCCCGCAGACTCAATGTTGCCCAAGTGTTTTAGAAGAAGATACAGTTGAGTAATTTATGTTGATATCACTGAGAAGATAGAGACTCTTACCACATCCCTTTCAATAGTGCCATTGAATGTGCTAACATGTAGAAGGCCACAGGAAGACAAACTTCTTTATTTATAAATTATTAAATGAGTCTTCCAAACTTAAAATTTAAACTGAAACTTTGAAAGGATGTTACCCATTCATTCCCGCCCATTCCAGCACCCCTGCTTGCTGGAGCCCCAAAGAGATAATAATCATTTAATACATATCTTTAATTTTTTCATTAAAAATCAATGAAAAATATTATAAACTTCAACCACTGCACACAAGAGGGAACTACTACTTCAGGAATCTAATTATCTAAACATGAGGCAACAAATGGGAATAAATGCTTTCTGATTAGCCAATAAAATTAGTAAGAAGTGTTTTTGCTATTGGAGGAGGCAGCTGGCCAATTCCACATTAGGTTTTGAAAAGAGGATGATAAGACAGTTCTAAATTAGTTTTTGAGAATAAGATTGACATTTAATATATATGCTAATTGATGTCAGATATTTCATAGACATCCACTATTACTGCCTGCAACAATGTCCAAATGATACTTTAAATCCCTTCACCGTGGATATGAGATTACAGATAAGTGGGTTAGAACATCTAACTTTTGAAATATTCCTTTTTGGAATATCTAGGTAGCATATGTTGGATCCCCTTCTCTGAGGAGCGCTGTCTCACCACAGGAGTGCATCGCTAGTGCCATGTTTACATGGAAAGACCTTGTCCTCCTGCCAGTGAGTGATTGGGCAAGAAAGGACTCCTTACCAAAGCCGGTCTTCCCTCCAGCAATCTGGAACAGGACATCAGCGTGTTGACCAAGTGTAAGGAGAGACAGCTGAAAATGAAATCTCTCCATGGGAGGGGAGGTCATCCTGGTATAAAAAGAAACTGAGAAACTAGAGAGGGAGAAAGGAAAAACTGGAATAAAAATGGGCGTGCTTCAGACATGCCAGTCCCAGCGAGAGAATGAGGAGGCTGAGTATCTTCCTTGCTACCTGGTGACCTTCATTCTTCCTAGGAACCACTGCTTACTATTTCCATAGAAGTCTAAAACAACCAGGTGTCTTTGTAACAAATTTACTTCTTTGTTCCTAAATTAATTTGAAAGAATTTCTATAACTTTCACACAAACCAGAGCAAATCAAAAGAGCCAGAGAGTGGAAAATTTATAGAGCAATCAAGAAGAAATCATTGGATAAAGAAATAGGGGGAGGAGGAGCCCAAGAAGGGAAACAGTTGTCCCATATGGCTCATGAAGAATTAATTCCAAGACACCCAAAGGTTATAAAACTCCAAAATTTCTTAAAACCTGTATACATAAAATGTTACACTATTTTCATGTCATCTACGAGTATCTTCCCCAATACTTTAAATCATGTCTAGACTATTTTAATGTCTAAAATAATGAAAATGCCTATGTTAACAGTTATACTGCAGTACTTTGTTGCTTAGGGAATCATGATAGGGAAAAAATCTGTACATGTTAAGCACAGATACAATTTTTTTCCAAATATTTTTGACCTGCAATCTGTTGACTCTGGTGACCTGAAACCCAAAAATGTTGACAGGTTAAATGTGCTTTTCTTTTTTTAAAAACATTAAAATTTTTATGGGTGTACAATAATTGTACATACTTCAGAGGTACAGTGTGATATTTCAATACATGGATACAATATGTAATGATCATACAATACGCAGTGATCATACCAGAGTAACTGGCATATCCACCACTTCATTATCATATCATCATGTGGCAACATTCAAAATCCTCTCTACTGGCTATTTTGAAATATACAGTTAATTGTTGTCAATCATAGTTACCCTACAATGCAGTAGAAGTGATGTTTCTTATTCAAATCATCTTTGTACCTGTTAGCCATCCTCTCTCCAAGTCCCACTTTCTCCCATAGCCTCTGGAAACCACTATTCTACATGTAAGTGAGTATATGCAGTTTTTGTTTTCTGTGCCCAACTTATTTCACTTAGTATAATGCTCTCCAGTTCTACCTATGTTGCCACAGGTTAAAGGACTCCGTTATATTACAATTGGGTAATATTTCATTGTCTGTGTATAGCACATTCCCTGTACCCATTCATCCACTGATGAGCCTTTAGGCATTGTGAATAATGTTGTAACAGATATGTGAGTATGCATGTCTCTTTCACATGCTGATTTCAGTTCCTTTTCATATATATGGTGTCATCGAGATATGCGCTGAATGTTAAAAATTTTTTAATTCCTATGATAAAAGGTACATTGCCATGAATCCCCCTCAAAATATTTGCCCTACCTTTGAACACACTTATGCCACCAGTCCTGCCACTTTCCAGAGCAGTGCTGGAGGGCCTCTTTCACCAGTGTCTTTACAAGATGTTATCAAAATTAGTGAGTGCTGTTGCTGAGTGCCGTTCAGTGGAGGGGCACCCTTGTAAAAACACAATGGTGGTCTTCACCCTTCTTCCTCACTGGATCTGGCACCATGTGACTTCCGGCTGTTACCCAAAGTCAAAATGACCATGAAAGGTGAACATTTTTAATCAATTCAGGAAGCTGAGGCAGCAATGACAGCACAATTAATGACACTCACAATACAAGGCTTCCAGAGCTGCTTCAAAAAGTGGCAAGAACACTGGCGTAAGTGTGTTTGGAGCAAGGGATAGTCTTTCGTGGGAGATGAATGGTAATGTGTCTTTTCCTGTAATAAATGTCTTTAAAATTTAAACATTTTGTCATAGAGTGGGTTGTTGGATCATGTAGAAGTTCTATTTTTAGTTTTTAAAGAAACTTTTACAATAGCCCAGTTTACCTTTCCACCCAACATGTATCATGTTTCTCCTTCTATCCTTGACAGAATTATTTTACTTTAAGAAAAAGAAGAAGAATATTCTAAGTGTTGTGAGGCAATGCTTCATATTGTTTTTGATTTATATTTCCCTGATAAGGAGTACTAGTATCTCTATAAACATTTTTTCCATTTGAATATCTTCTTTTGAAAAATGTCCATCCTGATCATTTGCCCACTTATAAGCCAAATTGTTAGTTAGTTAGCTAGTTTGTTTGTTTCTGCTGAGTTCCTTATATTTTCTGAACATTAATCCCTTTCAAGTGTACAGACCTTCAGTTGAATTCAAATCTATGATAAGTCAATTAAAGTCCTTTAAATTATTCAATTCAACATCTCTTATATGCTAGCATGCCAAAATCTAGACAAGATTTGGAACTGGGTTGGTTTTTCCATTATGAACAATGCCATTTTCTCTCTCACTAGGACAATGACAAATACCAATTTATTAATAGTTATTGCACATCAGTAGTTTACAGTATTAACTATAAACCACACAACAGCCTAATGAAGATAGGCCTTATTGTTCTTTCTCTACAGAAAAAAGAACCGAGGTTTAAGGAGGTTAAACAACTGGGCAATGGGCATTTGTTCAGGAAATGAAAGCATCTTAAACCCTGGTTGACAGGGACAGTGAGTCCTGATTCTCTGTTGCCTGTGTTCCCAGCCCTCTACAAAAAGTTTGAAAATCTCTACATAGCTTGATATATTAAGTTGACACCTACATCTTTCATCAAAGATTGAAAAGTATGTGATTTCTAGAATATTGAAAGTATTGTCTTTAAAAAGTTACACCACTGGAAGGAAAAGCCAGAAACTCTGAGAATCAGCCATGCTGGCACTGGGAGGATCCAACTAGCCAGCCTTCCTGGTAAGCCATGCAGATCGTGCAGGACCCAAGAAGACAGGGAAAAGCCAGAAACTCCCGAGAATCAGCCATGCTGGGACCGGGAGGAGCCAATCAAGGATCCAACTAGCCAGCCTTCCTGGTAAGCCGTGCAGACTGTGCAGGACCCAGGAAGACAAGGAAAAGCCAGAAACTCTCAAGAGTCAGCCATGCTGGGACCGGGAGAAGCCAATCAT
>RJWT010030810.1:0-14540 GCA_004365215.1 Cuniculus paca | reverse complement strand
ACGACCTTGCGCTTGCCAGGCAGGCGCTTAGACCGCTGAGCTAGATCCCCAGCCCTGTTTTTGAGACAGGGTCTCACTATGCCATTCAGGCTGGCCTTGAGCTCACTTTGTAGCCCAGGCTGGTCTCGAACTCACAATGATCCGCCTGTCTCAGCCTCCCGAGTGCTGGGATTACAGGCGTGAGCCACCACGCCCGGCTATGGCTTTATTTCTTTACTTGGTTTCTTGGTTACTTTTCTTGATGAGACAGGTTACCTAATACCCAGAATTAAAGGAGAAAAGGTTTATTTATTTCAGCTCACAGCTTATAGAGGTTTCAATTCATAGTTGACTGGGTTCCAAGGCAGGGTGGTATGGCCGAGGCATGGCAGCAGAAGGCAGCAAAACAGCAAAGTAGCAAACAACAGCAGTAGCAACCTGCCCTTGTCTTTTATTCCTTCCAGGCTACCCACCCTTTGGGTGGTGCCACCCACACATAGGATGGGCCTTCCCATTATCCACAGACAGAACTATGCCAAACCAATCAGCAAACTAATTTAGTAATCACATACCCTTAATCTCAGTATCACACACTGAACCCCAGCATCATATACCCTGAATCCAGCCACCTCTGAAAAGCCCCATCTGTGACTGCATGGGGCTTTGGAGGGAGACATGACCAGTTATACTTGAGACTTGGCATTTTTCTTATTCTGAGATATCCCAGATCGATAATAATTTCTATGAACTATAAGATTTTTTTTTTGATGGGTACCAGGAATCAAACTCAGGACCTTGCACTTGCCAGGCAGGCACTGAGCCACTATGCTATATCCCCAACCCCAAACTCTAAATTCTTACTGCCAAAGCTTACAAATAATCTATACTATGTAGTAATATAATATA
Source organism: Cuniculus paca (assembly GCA_004365215.1). Taxonomy (NCBI): domain Eukaryota; kingdom Metazoa; phylum Chordata; class Mammalia; order Rodentia; family Cuniculidae; genus Cuniculus; species Cuniculus paca. Next base: position 13,655 of record RJWT010030810.1, on the reverse strand, counting down.
GTAGCATATAATATGTGCTATATCACATATTGTATATGTGTATGAATAGAATATATTTATGTACTTTCCTTTCCATCTTATTGGATTTTTTTACTCATTGTCTCTCACACTTTCTTCTGACTTTACCATATTCTGTATCTTGTTTTTGTATTATGGGGGGAATTGATTTGTTTTTGAGATAGGATCTTGTCATCCAAGCTTTGAACTCAAGTGATCTTCCTGCCTCGGCCTCCTAAGTAGCTAGGAGTATAGCTACACACTTGGTTCAGTAGTGTGGTTTCACTCAAAGGATTGATTGCTTTCCAGTTGGCATGTGCTCGCTACCATGTGTTTTTCTTCTTACCTCTGGCCCAAGTTTGTTTGATTTCTACTTTTGTAGGATGAACAGGAAGGCAAAACTTTCTGCTTTTTGGCTGATTAAAACATGAAAATAATGTGGAGTGTAGAATATAATCAATTTTTTATTTGAAACTAAAAATTAAGAAATTTTGGAAAAAATAAAAGGGGATGACATGGGGATTTAGCTCAGCGGCATAAGCACATGCCTGGCAAGTGTGAGGTTGTGAGTTCGATCCCCAGTACCAAAAAAAAAAAAATTAGAAAAATCATTTCTATTTTGTCCCCCAAAGAAGTCACTGTTTTTGTGATCCTCCACCTTTTCCCTGTGCATGTGTTTACATATTTTGAACCTATGATTATGCTTTGATTGTGATAATAAAGCCGGGCATGGTGGCACACACGATAATCCCAGTCAGGACTTAGGAGACTGAGACAGGAGGATCACCACGAGTTCAAATCCAACCTGGGCTACACAGTGAGTTCAAGGCCAGCCTGAACTACATAGCAAGATCCTGTCTCAAACAATCACGCAAAACAAAACAAAACAAAAATACATATATAAATATATGATAATGACTTTTAATAGATGAATCAGTGTCATCTGTGCTAGAAATGTATTGAATGATTTTAAGTAGATTTTTATAGGTGTTCGATAAATATTTGTCAAAAGGTACCACAGTTTCCCCATTTCTCATGTGGGGAAAAATAATTCACAGCAGTTTTTCTGAGAATCAGTGAAAAACAGACTATAAGTGTTCAAAGTGGCAGCAGGGCACAGTGGGACATATCTGTAAACCCAGCTTCTTGGTGGACTCATGCACAAGGACCAAAAGTTAAGGGCATCTTGCCATAGTGAGGTTGACTCAAAATAAAATTCGAGAGAAGGGCTGGTGATGCAGCTGAGCGGTAGAGCTGTGGTTCCATCCCCATGGGGAAGAGCGGTTGGTTGGATCTGCTGGCTGTGACATCGCCTCTGCTTCTTAGAGAGCACTACTGGAGAAGAAGCAGAGGAAGAAGCGCCTGGAGCCATTAATGGTCCAGCCAAATCCAGAAGCCAGACTGTGCCGGTGGAAGCCCAGCAGCAGTGAGGAGCACACGCCTTTGGTAGAACCTCACACTCTGCACAGCGATGTCATCCTGCACGGTAGGTGTGAAGCAGCTGTGCTTCCGAGATGAGCACAGGGCCGAGTCAGCATAGTTACTCAGTACTGCCACGAGTCTTTGTAATCATTCTGGCCCTTTGAGTAGAATGTTAAAAAGTAGTCTATATCAGCAGATGATGCCTTCAAGTTCATGTCCATCCTAGAACTTGTTTTTTAGATGCCAATTGATTTAATCTAAAATGACCTATTTGAAGCACTTGCAGGATTTTTGGGGGGTGAGGGGGTTGTTTGCAGCACTGGGGATGTGTCTTACTTGTCTCATTGCTGAACCAAAATACCCAACACCCAAAGTTAAAGAAAGAATGGTGTATTTTGGCTCAGTTTGTAGAGCTTTCAGTTCATAGTTGACTGACTCCAAAGCAGTTGGCTTGGTGGAGGAGAAGCAGTTGATGACAGGCAGCAAAGCAGTGAAGTAGCAAGGAAACAGCAGCAGCAATGGCAGCAGTCTTCTTTCTGCCCCTTATATTGTATCCAGGCTACATGCCCTTGGAGCAGGTAGCACTCACATCCAGGTAGGCCTTCCCATTATCCACACCCAGAACTATGCCAAACCAATCAGTGTACTAATTTAGTACTCACACACCCTTAATCCCAGCATCATATTCTCTAGATCCAGCCATCTCTGAAAAGCCCCACCTGTGACTACTTGAGGCTGTGGGGGGTACATCTAGACACAAACCATAACAGGATGGAACTCAGTATTTTGTGTATGCTAGGCAAGTGCTATGCCATTGAGCTATACCCTTATCCTGGAGGAGTTTACAGTTTTGATTATTGTATTATGGCAGAGGTTAACCATGTTTCAAGGGTAGGTAGAAAACAACTTTTCCTATAATAGGTAGCTCAGAGGATCTTCTGAGCTGGTGAGGGAAGAAAGAATAGGATGAAGAGCTCTGCCATGCTGCTCGAGCAGAATCTGTACTATAGAGGACCTTCTTGGTTCTCTCGGTCTTGTTCTCCCCTTCCCTCCTTCATTACTGGGATAGGAACTCAGTACTTTGCCCATGCTGAGTAAATAGTCTACCACTGAGGTATACTCCCAGCCTCTTGATCTTAAGTTTTAGTTTTAAAGTACAATGTAAATTACCCAACCATGTTGTCAACATGAACCCCATCTTGAATAAGTGTCCCTGCAGTATTTAGGAAGAAGAAGTAAAATGGTTAGGTAGTTGTGCACTGTAATCGCACATACCTAGCTATGTAGTATGACACTTTCCTCCTTTGTTTTTTGGGGGCTTCCAGGCATTGATGGTCCAGCCGCTTTCCTAAAGTCAGATGCTCGTGATGTGGAGACCAAACTTCGTGTTCTTTCAGTAGGCTCTTCTGCTGCAGAGGAAGATATTGAAGGCAGTGTTGACGGAGAAAACACTGTAAATTCTACTTCCAAACAAGACCTTCAGGAAATTCTCCAAAAACATGGTGAGGATTAGTAATGACTTTAAGACACTCCCTCCCTGCTGAAGTCTGGGGCTGATGACCTTGTTGTCTGGTTACCCCTTCCCTTGTCAGGATTTGCCGGTTTTTCACCCTGCCCTCCTGCCCAGTTCTGTTCCGGCCTTGGCATGGGCCACCTCATCCTGTCATGGCAGGACCTCTGGACATGATCATCTGCCATAAATGCCACCTTGGACTTATTTAGTGCTTTCTTCCTTGCCCACATCCAAGCTTGGAGTGGAGATCATGGGGTCCAATGTCTTCCTGTTTTGTCTTTTCCCTCTTATCCCTCTATCCTCCAAGCAGAGAAGGAGCAAGCTTTTCTTTTGCTTTTCCCACATCTTATCTTCCTTCATCCTGCTAAGCTTTAACAGTGAACTGGAAGGCTGAGTGTTGTGGTGCATGCCTGTAATCCCAGTACTCGGGAGACTAAGACAAGAGGATTGCCCCAAGTGGATGATGCCAAGATCTCTCTGCTTGAGCTCTCTGCCAGCCTTCTTGAATTGTGGCTTCAGAGGCCTCTGAGTGCCTGGGGGCTGAGCACTGTGAACTGAATACTGGAGAACAGATTCTCTGGGGAGCTGTTTCGTGGTGCCCTGGGACTCTCTTCTCTTAGCAAAGTCTTTCACCTTTGCAGTTTAGAACCTGGAAAGGGTGGGGCCTTGCTGGTTCCTAACATGCCCTTAAACCATTTTCCCTTTTGTCCTGACCAGAGTACTTGTCTTCTTTTTCATTTTTTTCAGCAACCATGTTTTCCTTGGCTAAAACTTTGCAAGCTTTTCCTTTCTTGGAAAAATGAAAACTTCTCAAATGGGCTTTTTGCTCCTGATTCTTGAGGAAGAGTTGGCTAAAAGCCCCCCACAGTACACATGCCAACACCTAAATATTGAGCTGCCTTGAAATTCTCTCCACCAGATAATTAGTCCTCCACCCTCAATCTCAGTCTGCCAAAAAGTTTCAGGGCATGAGCAAAATACAGACAAATCTTCTGCCAGAGCATAACATACATGACCTGGAGTCTAACCACAGTGGACTCCTTCCCTACTGAAACAACCTGAACCTGGTCTTACTCTCTGCCTTTTTAGCAGCATTCTGGTCTTATGTGCTGTGACCAATCTTCTGTCAAGCTTGGATCACATGGGCTTGGATTAGGGCTGTTCTCCAGTCAGCATCTCCAAACCTTTCCAGACTCATCCTGTGAGCCATTTCCAGAGGCTTCTGAGCCACATGGTCAGGTAGTCATAGCAGTGACCCTGCTTCTCTGACATCGGAATCTATCTTGGTTACTTCCCATGTTGCTGAGACAAAATACCCAACACCCACAGTTCAGGTAAGACAGGTATATTTTGACTCACAGTTTGTAGCAGTTTCAGTCCATAGTTGTCCTGCTCTAAAGCAGGATGGCATGGTGGAAGGGTGTGGGTAGAAGAAAGCAGATTGCCTCATGGCAGCCAGGAAGCAGAGAGCCTGGAGCATTTATTTTAGTTGAAGCTTCATGTTCTTACGTAGTCTGCAGGTAGAAAATCAAGGTGCCAGGGGAGCCCTGGGAGGATGCCTCAACTAAGAAAGTGACCCCTGAGCAGGGGTTTGACAGGTAAGGACCTGTCTGTTCAGAACAGCAGTGACACAGAGTGGGAGGTAGCAGGTGAGATATGCCTAGATAGGAAGTGACCCAGGACCAGCCAGGGCATAAGGGCAGGACTGTAGGGTTTGTCTAAAATATGATAGAACCTAGGAGGGGTTTCTGATGTGACCAGATTGGAGCTGTAGAAAAATTACTCTGCACCCTGGATTCCAGGCCCAGCACCACAAAATAAAATTAAAAGAGAAAGAGAGAAAATTACTCTGTGTACATGAAGAATGAATGGGAAGGGGTCAAATTGGGAAGCAAGAAAACCAGTTAGGAGAATTTGATGGCTCAACTCATAGTTAGAATGTTTTATATGCAAGAATGAAAAGCGGGGGAGAAATAGAATCACTCTGCCAGGGGACAGAGCGATAAGAAAGGTATCAAGAGATGGTGATGGTCTAATTACTTTCCTCATTGCTGGGACAAAATACCTGACACCCACAAGTTAAGGCAGGAAAGTTTTATTTAGTTTGTAGAGGTTTCAGTCCATAGTCAGCTGGCTCCAAGGCAGGGTGGCATGGCAGAGTGGTGGCACAAAGGGGAAACACTTCATGTCAGAGCAGGCTGAAGGCAGCAAAACAGCAAGCAGGGAGCCTGCCTCTTCCTTTGATCCCACCCAGGCGGCCAACCTTTTGGGTGATGCTACCTAGAACTATGTTTATTCCAGACAGCTCCAGAAAGCCCTACCTATGAGGACACAAGGCTTTGTGGGGACATCTAGATACAAGCAATAACAGTGATTAAGATGAGCCAAGAAGAATGCATGTTTGCCTGTGTGTTGGTGTCAGTTGGGGAGTGCCAGACCCTGACATGTTGTTTGCTGTACAGTCCTCTGATATGCTTCTGGGGCTAAGGGCATAGCACAGTGGTAGAGCACACAGCATGCTGGAGGGCCTAGATTCAGAACCCAGCGCATAAAGGGACGAAAGGATAGAGATAAGGAGGTGGACATCCTGATACTGATGTTGTGGATTTTTGTCTCTCCTTTTTATGTATAAACCAGTTCTTAGGCTAAGTAACTTGCCCTGGGTCACATTACTGGTTAAGTGCAAGCTGGAGCGGAAGAAATAGCATGTGCCAAGACATCCAGGTGTAGAAAGCATAAGATGCATGTGTCAGCTGGAGTGGTGACTATAGAGCCACCTCTCTGTAGCAGAGGCTTGTGATATGGACCAAATAAACAGCTTTGGAGCCAACTTGGTGGTTGTGAATCTCATCTCAGCCTCACTCTTCCTATCTGTACTATGAAGGTGATCTTGCTACTTGCTTCCAGGTATTGCTTATATCTAGATTTTCCCCAAAGCCTCATGTGCTCATAGGTGGAGCTTTTCAGAGCTGGCTGGTTCTAGGGTTTGTGACACTGAGATTAAGGGTGTGTTGTACTAGATTAGTCCACTGATAGGTTTAGCATAGTTCTGGGTTTGGATAATGGGAAGGCCCACCCTGGATATGGGGGGCACCACTCAATAGGCTTGTAGGCTAAATGAGAAAAAAGGGAAAGGGAAGCTCACTGCTGTTGCCCCTCTACCATGTCATTCTGCTTTGAAGCCAGCCAACTATGGCCCGAAACCTCTGCAAACTGTGAACCAGAGTAAATCTCTCCTCCTTTAACTTATTGGTGTTGGGTATTGTGTCTCAGCAGTGAGGAAAGTAAGGAAGACACTTCCTTCTTACTTTACTACCACTATTTTTGCAGCAAAAGAAAGTGAAAGACATTGTTGAATAGGAGCCAGAGTAGAAGACCTTATATTTAACCAAAGACTAAATTAGTCACACTTAACCATCTAGCCAACTAGTGGAAGACCTACATCTTCTGATTCCTGGTTTGGTTCTTTATTCCTGATTGTAAGTGCCAGTCCCTTCCACACGGCTCTGTGAAATGACAGCTATGTTCTTTCTTGGAATGGGCCTCTCAGTGCGTGATGAGTGAATGCTTTGAATGTTCCAGCAGCTTATCTTGACTATCAGACCAGTGAAATGCTCTCTTGATTAAGCTCTAAATTAGAATTTTCAGTTTGCCAGATTATATCCCTTAAGCGTGTCCAGTTTGATTGTCTTAAATATTTGGCCAAAGTCTTTGATCTCTGTTTTATGACATAGTCACAGAAATTGAGTTTTTGGTATAAAAATGGCATTTGAAGATAGCACCAAGTAAAGACAGCCTTATCAGCCATATGATAATTGAATCTTGCCTTTTTGTTACCAAAAAGGTTTTTTTTTTTTTGAAACAGGGTCTCAATATGCAATTCAGGCCGGGCATGGTGGCTCACACCTGTAATCCCAGCACTCGGGAGGCTGAGACAGGTGGATTGTTGTGAGTTCGAGACCAGCCTGGGCTACAGAGTGAGCTCAAGGCCAGCCTGAATGGCATAGTGAGACCCTGTCTCAAAAACAGGGCTGGGGATCTAGCTCAGCTGTCTAAGCGCCTGCCCGGCAAGCGCAAGGTCGTGAGTTCAATCCTGGGTGCTGCAAAAAAAAAAAAAAAAATGCAATTCAGGCTGGCCTTGACCTCACTGGTCCCCAATTTGTGGTGATCCGCCTGCCTCAGCCTCCTGAGTGCTGGGATTATAGGCATGCAGCACTACACCTAGCTAGCTTAATATTTTAAAGAGCTCAATTAGGGTGGTGGCTGGGTATGGTGGTGCACACCTGTGATGCTGAGCACTTGAGAAACTGAAGCAGGATTGCCCACAAGTGCAAGGCCAGCCTGGGCTGCATAGTAATTTCCAGGCCAGCCTGAACTGCATAGTGAGACCTCACTTCAAAAAACAATAACCAAAACAAAATGAAAAAATTTCAATAAAATAAAATGAGGGAGGAATGGCTATTATCAAGAAATCAACCAATAACAAATGTTGGCAGGGCTGTGGGGAAAAAGAAACCCTTCTCCACTGTTGGTAAGAGTATAGACTGGTGCAGCCACTATGGAAATCAGTGTGTATATTCCCTTAAAAAACTAGGCTAGAGGTTCCATTTGACCCAGCCATTCCCCTACTGGGTTTCTTCCCAAAAGAATTAAAACCATTATAGCACAGCAATATATGTATACCTGTGTTTATAGTGGCACAGTTCATAATAGCCAAGTCTTGTGCCATTAGCTGGTGAATGGATAAAGAAGATGGGCTTTTTTATACAGTGGAGTACTACTCTTCCATAAGGAAGAATAAATTTGAGACATTTCTAGGAAAATGGATGCACCTTGAGTCCGTACTCTTAAGTGAAATAAGTCAGACACACAAGTGTAAGCCGGGCGTGGTGGCTCATGCCTGTAATCCCAGCACTTGGGAGGCTGAGACAGGAGGATCGTTGCAAGTTCGAGACCAGCCTGGGCTACAAAGTGAGTTCAATGCCAGCCTGAAAGGCATAGCGAGACCCTGTCTCAAAAAGACAAGGGCCAGGGATCTAGCTCAGTGGCCTAAGCACCTGCCTGGCAAGCTCGAGGTTGTGAGTTCAATCCCTGGTGCCACAAAAAAGCAAACAAACAAGTGTAAATACCGCATTGTTTTTCTGGTGTGAGAAACCAAAAGTGTAAATAAGGACCAAAATGTATAATAATAGGTATTGTGAAATAGGAAGAAATGTTCATATGAGAAAGGGAATAAGGGAGAGAGGAGGGAAAAAGGAAAGAAGGGAAAAGTAAAAAAAAAAAAAATGAGAAAAGGAAAACATGGAAACAAAGCTTTTGTAAATGGGGAGGGGAGAATGGGAGAAAAGGTTATATCATATACAGGTTCAAATTCTCTGTGATGAATGTGATCATTATGTATTTCTAAAATGTACCAATAAAATCTGATTGAAAAATAAAATAGGGTGGCATTTGTGGGAACACAGGGGGTGGATGTGAGGATATGAAGAATAGTCAAAATTTGGGCGATTATCTGTTTTGGGTCAAAATAGTTAGGGACACCCCTGCCATCTCCTCCCCCCAGCCATGCTCAGTTCCAGCCGGGGCCTCACACGTGCTAGGCACTCTACCACTGACTGCCCAGCCATGTCAGGAGTGTTTTAAGCAAGAAAATCAAAGCTTTGTTTCAAATATTTCTTAAATCAATATTGGCAGCATTGACAGTGTTTCATTTCTGCAGGTATCTCAGGCAGTTTGAACTTTGATGAGGAGGAAACTGATGATGAGGAAGAAGGAAAAGAACTAAGTTCCCAATCACTTTATTCAGAAACAGAGAGGCCCAATTCTGCATCCAGCCAGAAATCAACCACAGTATGTAGTTCTAACGTTTTCCTTTAGTGCTAACTTGACTCTTTCCCCAACATATCTTTAGTGCTTAGATACCATTACTGAATGAGGCTCCTTCAAAAGACTTAAGCCCAAATTCAGATCTCTCTAATTTCTTCTGTCTCAGGTCAATCATTTTCTTGTGTGTGGAATTTTTTTTTTTTTTAGGTAGGGCCTCACTATGTAGTTCAGGCTGACTTTGAGGTCACTTTTGTAGCCCAGGCTGGCCTCGAACTCACGGTGATCCTCCTGCTTCAGCCTCCCAAGTGCTGGAATTGATTACAGGAGTGCACCACCACACCTGACAAGTCAGCTATTTTAAGGCTATATATCTCCCATGTTTGTACTAAACTTCTCCCCTATTCCCAGGGTTCATATCCTTATTGTCTGACTGTTAGAATGCCTCCTTACTCTGTCAGAAGACTGAACACATTGAGGTAAATCAGTAAGCTCTGTGTTTCTTGCGGAGCACGTGAAGTGTCTAATCCACCTCCTGTTCCTGCATGGCTGTACTTTCAGACCACAGGAGCTTCGGGCACTGCAGCCCCGCAGGCTGACACCCAGCTGGGAGAAGTGGAGAACCTTGAGGACTTTGCATACAGCCCTGCCCCCCGTGGAATCACAGTGAAGTGCCGGATAACCAGGGACAAGAAAGGAATGGATCGGGGTCTCTTCCCCGCATACTTTATGCACTTGGAAAAAGATGACAATCGGAAGGTATGAGAATTAATTGTTAACCTTTTTTTTTTGGAAACAGAGTCTAGCTAGTTTGCTGAACTGCCCAAATCTGGCTCAGACTTACAATCTTTTGAGGCTGAGGCACCACACCTGGCCCTCCCTCCCTGGCTCCCTCTCTTTCTTTTTTATTTCCTCCCCAGTTGGAGATTGAACCCATGGCCTCCAGCATACTAGATAGTGCTCTACCACTGAGCTTCTCCCTTGTCCTCTGAGGCCGCCCTTGAGAGAAATCTGCTGTGCGAGATTGTCAGCTGTCTTCTGAAAGAGAGCCATATTGAAGTGGTTGGCCCTAATAATCCTGTGATTCTGTGTTCCTGATATCTTCAAAGTGCTCATAGTCCAGCAGACAGGCTCTACCCTTCCTTTGTAACCACCACCCCAAGAAAATTATTTTTATCCATGATTTAAGAAAATAGAGCAGAATTATTTCCTGATGCTGGGAGTCAGACACAGGGTCTTGCACATGCCAGGCAGATGTTCTCCACTGAGTTAACCGCCCAGCTCCAGAGAATATGCTGATATAGGTTTCCTACCTCCTTCCCATGGTTTATCCTGGATGTTATTATATGTTCTTTGGTTTTGTTTTTATTGTGTTTGAATATGACATTGTGGAAGAAGGAGAGCAGGTTTTAGGTTATAGAAGAAATTGGAAATACAGAAGGTCATGTTAAATATAGGAGTTAAATATTTTCTTTTTCATCCTAGAAATTCTAATTTATAGGTAAGACCATTTAATCCTTCCTCATAAAGAAATCTATTTTGTACTAATACCAGGACTAAGGGGATGATTTTAAGAGCCCGGAAATGCAATAATGATAGCAGGCATCATTGTTATTGTAGCTACTATTTATTGACTGTTTATAAGATACCGTGAATGCACTAAATATATGTGAGTCTTATCACCTTCAGTTCTTATCACAACTGCTGGGTAGGGTTTCTTGTCCCTGCTTTACAGATGAGGGCCCAGGGCTTGGAGAGTGACTTCCCTGTGCACAGTCGCACTGGTAAGTGGCAGAGCCAGACTGCACCACCTCTGTGTGATTTCCAGGCACTGTTGTTCCTGCTTCCCTAGTATTGTCCCACTCTGGTGACACCCAGGAGGATGCATAAACACGACAGTGCTGAGACTCCTGACATCACAGGGGTCCAACACAACAAAGTACAAGGAGGGGCAGCAGGAGCGATAAGAATAAGGAGCAGGAAAGTGAACAAGGTCCTGCCTCAATTTAAGGAAGTCCTTTTTCTTTCAGTACTGAGAATCTGAACTGCATCCTCAACCCTTTTTTTTTATTTTTTGGCTTGTTTTTGGTTTTTTGAGACAGGTCTCACTTTGTAGTTTTTTGTTGTTTTGTTTTGTTTTCTCTTGTTTTGTTTTGTTTTGTCACTACATAGTTAGGCTGACCTTGAGCTCTTACGTGACTCAGAGGGTGGCCTTGAAGCAGTCCTGCCTCTGCTTCCCAAGTGCTGGGATTTCAGTGGGTCACCATACCTGGCTCTTTCATTTTGAGTCTTGCCAGCTTGTCCACAGGACTCCAACTTGTGACCCTCCTAACTCAGCCTCCCTCAGTACTGGTATTACACTTGGGTTTTGGTGGTGTTGTTTGTGGTGCTGGGTATTGAACCCAGGTCCTTGGCACTGAGCTATACCCCTAGGCCCTAGGCTCTTGCTTAATCCCCCTGCCTGAACCTCTCAGAGTACTAGACATTACATGTGTGCTCCACCACAACTCACTTGGAAAACTTATTTATGGCACTGGATGAAGATTATTTGTTTAGAAGACACTGGAAGTTGTAGGATAAAGTTATAAATATAGTGCACCCTTGATTTGTGAATTCGGTTTCATTCTCTAGAGCTGGTTGTAACTCCAGTTGGTTGTAAGTCAAGACTATTTTTCTCAAATAATAGAAATACTCATAATGCATTCCAAAGCTCACAAAGTACCCCTTAACTAACCTTTAGTTTTTTGAGACAGGGTCTTGCTATGCAGTTCATGCTGGCCTTGAACTCTCTTTGTAGCCCAGGCTGGCCTCAAACTCACAGCAATCCTCCTGCCTCAGCCTCCCAAGTGCTGGGATTACAGGCATGCGCCACCATGCCCAGCCTAACTAACCTTTTCATAATAAAAAATGGTTGTATATTGTGTGTAATTTACCAGAAACTCCAATGATTTTCCTAGTGTATCCACCAAAAAGTTATAAAATATGCCTACTTTACCAGAAACAACAATTTCATACTGTACTCACTATTCAAGTTGACATTTTTGGCTTGCAGGAAGAAAGGATGAAATGGAAGGTGGTTATTGTTTGGAAGGAGAATTCCCTCCCATAAGAACCTCAGGAATCTGGCTCTCTTGTCCTTTCTGTCCTTGGGAGAGTCTGTAGTCCACTATGACCTGCTTCTGGTTCACTAGGTCTCAACCTTTTCAGAACAAAAATGTGGTCTAAGGACTGGCATTCAGGTTACAACTCAGTACTTTGGTTGTAAGTTAAACTGACTTTTCCAGTTGTAATACAAGTTGTTTGAATATAGATGCAGTTGTAACTCAAGGGTTCATTGTAAGTTACATGGATAATCAAACTAGTGAGTTTAGGGAAATTATGCAGAGAGGAAACTGATACTGATCACCACCTGTCCCCACCCAGAGCATTGGGAGGGCCAGAAAAAGAGATGCAGATCCAATATGGCGAACTTGCTGGACGCTTGCTGCATGAATAGGTAGAACCAGGGCATCTACTTGCCTTCATTTTTTGACTGATCCTTTTTCCCCCCAGATATTTCTTCTTGCTGGCAGAAAGCGGAAAAAGAGCAAAACATCCAACTATTTGATCTCCACTGACCCAACGAATTTATCTCGAGAAGGGGAAAATTACATTGGCAAGCTCAGGTGAGAGCAGCCTCATACCCTTTCCTGTTCTTTCTGATAGGATTATTCCTTCTGTTTCAGAATAATCCATATCTTTTTCTACAATTAGCATGTAGAGATGTGACAATCAGAAAGAGAAAAAGAAAAACATTATAGCAAAATCCAAGTCCCCTCCTGTTGCCACAAGAGATCTTTGAAAAAGTGACACGGACCATCCAGGCATTGAGAACAGGCAGACAGGCCCCGTTCTTGCCGCTCCTTGACAGGAAAGTGCACCTTATCGTGGTAACTTTGTCTCTTGGCACCAGGTCCAACCTCATGGGGACCAAGTTCACGGTGTATGACCACGGCGTCAGCCCGGTGAAGGCCCAGGGTCTGGTGGAGAAGGCCCACACCCGGCAGGAGCTGGCTGCCATCTGTTATGTGAGTGCTGTCCCCTGGACCCCTCCCTGCACCCCAGCTCCCTTCCCAAGTGCTCTGTGTCTGTGATTCTCCCCTCGGTTACTGCTGTTTCTCCATGTAGTCACGTTTTCATTATTTATGAATTGCTAAGTTCAGCTGTTTTCATTTTTATGTTATTTCTTGCCTTATCTGCTCTTCTGTTTTTTTTATTTTGTTTTTTTGTCTTTTTGAGACAGGGTCTCACTATGAGGTTCAGGCTGGCCTTGGGCTCACTTTGTAGCCCAGGTTGGTCTCAAATTTACAACGATCATGCTGCCTCAGCCTCTTGAGTGCTGGGATTACAAGAGTGTGCCACCATACCTGGCTTTGCTCTTCTGTTTTTATAATGTCACTTAATTTAGACCTCCTTTATCTCTTATCCATTGATCAGAGGTTACACTAAATAAAAACTGACCCCTCTGGTTTTACTCTTTCCTTCCTTTTTTCCATTCTTTTCTTTGTTTTCGAAGCACCGGGGATTGAACTCACGATCTTGCGCTTCCAAGGGCAGGTGCTTTGACCGCTGAGCTAGATCCCCAGCCCTGTTTTTGAGACAGGGTTTCACTATGCCGTTCAGGCTGGCCTTGAGCTCACTTTGTAGCCCAGGCTGGTCTCGAACTCCAACGATCCGCCTGTCTCAGCCTCCTGAGTGCTGGGATTACAGGTGTGAGCCACCATGCCTGACCATTCTTTTCTTTTCTTTTGTCTCTCTCTCTCCTTTTCTCCTCCCTCCTTCCCTGTCTTCCTTCCTTGCCATCCTCTTCCGCATCATCTCTTTCTGACAGGGTCTTGCTGCATCACCCAGGCTGGCCTTG
>RJWT010030809.1:0-14538 GCA_004365215.1 Cuniculus paca | reverse complement strand
GATACAGTGTAGTTAGTCCAGCAGCCAAGTCCTCTGGGAATGTACTCTAGTATTGTTAATGCCACGAAGACAAACTGCACGTTGGCTCACAGAGAAATAGTGACAATCATGCGATCCTGTTAATATCAGGTGAAACAGCTACAGTGGTATTGTCTGAGACATATTAGATATTAACATGTCAAAAGAACCAGGTATGTACCACCCTTACTCCTAGAGAACAAACCATCAATTATGTTGTAAACATTAAGGCAACCTAGGCATTGCTTACAGCTAATATGTTGTAATTGTAACAATTGTATCTCGGTTAATAGTAGAAAAGAATTCAACAGTAATTTTACAGAGTTAACTATCAAAAGATTAACAAATCTTTATGGTTATGCTATTAAAGATTTAAGGCTTGAGAATGTGAAAATGCAAAGGGAAAACTCTGAAACCTTAAACTCTATGATATGAGAATGAGGGGAGATAAGTGGTACAAGGATCTTATTGAGAAGTAAAAGAATGTCTATAGAATTTTGTAAAGGTAGAGCAAAAGCTGTAAAAAAAAATAGAAGATGAAAGAAAGGGAGAAAGAAAGAAATTACACAGAGAGTAAAAATAAGGATTAATTAAGGGGAAAAAACTTTAAATAGGAGAAGAGGAAAAAATAGAGAAATAAGAGAACAAAAGAGATTAGAAACAAGGCTGAAGGACAGAGGAAGATTACCAAGCCCCCAGGAAACTGGTGAAGAGGACAGGACGGAAGGAAAGAAAGAAAAAAAAAAAAAGAACAAAGCAAAACAAAAGACTAAAGACAGTGTTCACACAATAAAAAACAAAAACATTTTTAAAAACCCAACAACAACAAAAACCCAAAAACAAAAACAAAAAAACAAAAAAGAAATTTCTCTGTGATTTCAAGCCTGTGGTTATCTTCTGAGGTCTACAGTTTTGTGGCAGTGTCTAATTCAAGGACTGACCCTGCTCTCTTCGGCACACAAAAGAGGCAGTCAGAGACTAGATCTGTGCTGGGTAGTCAATAGCAAGCCAGCAGTAAGATTAGGGTCAGATACTTGTTCTAAGACTTTCAAATTCCCAGAAATTCAGGCTTAATCTGGCCTCTGGTCATGGGAGTGAGGCTTGAGTAGCTTTAGCTAGGTCTCTTGCTGGCCTGATCATGATTCCTTGACCATGCGGGTTGTCCCTTACCCAGTCACTGTGGGAGTTTAACACTGGAGCCGTGAGGTGAAGCCAACCTGCAGCTACTCTGAGTTCCAGGTTCAGCCTGGAAGATTTAAGGATTCACTCTTTTCAATAAGTTATGGGAAAGAAGAAGACACACTCTTCCAACATCCAAAATCAAGAAGATATAGACAGGCAGTCTGGAAGGAAGAAAGGTTTAACAATCCCAAGTTAGACATGTAGGAAGATTATAGAAAAAGAATAGATAATACAGATTAAATGGACCTGAAAAATTACAAATGAGAAAGACATAACAAAATCAGCATGTCCACAATGTTTATCTGTTAACCTCACAGAGTCTCCATTTTCTTGTCTTTAAAATATGAATATGATATCTACTTGAGATTTTGCAAATATTAAAGAAGTGTATACATAAGTGTACACAGTATAGTGCCCACAACCATAAGGAGCCCGTTCACTGTTGCTGACTCACCCTCTCCTTCCAGCCCTTATCAGAAGGGAAATATAACCAATTTAAGGAGATGAGTCAGTAATCACTGTAAATAACTAGTCCTTCCCTGAGAAGCCCAGTTACACAGTGCCCTGAGATTCAGAAGGAATTAACAAAGCCTGAGGATACACTTTCCCTGTTCTGTTCTTTCAGTTGGGAGAGTTTCCATGGAAGGGAAGTTCATCTTGTTATGGTCAAATTTGTGTTTCTTGAAAAATTTTTTAATTTTTTATTTTCTTTTGAACATATGTTTTACACACTTACCATGTATCTAAAAATGAAATTATTCAAATAGTAGAAAAATGCATTCACAATTGTGTCTTTTCATTCTTATGTTTTGCCACTTTCTCAGCATGAGATATTTAGAAGAAAAAACAGATGGGGGTGAGTGCAAAAAGTGGAAGCCCTTCAGGTGCATTGAGGGTCAGTGTGGAAAGAAACTCAGGTCTGTGATGTGGTGGTTGGTCTCAGCCATCAGAAAGAACTGTGGGTTTTTGTTCATTTCATCAACTTTGAATCATCTTACTTCCTTGCTTCTTGCCTCTATTTGCTCAGCTCCTGGCCTCCCAGGAGGAAAATGCCCATGTCAGAGAAGTTATTATGGAAAGTTCTAGAATGGGATGGGGGAAAAGGACCGTTTTCAAGAAATGATACAAAAGGAAACACATTCCCTCTTAACTAGAGAGTGAAATGTGGAAACAAGGCACTGCCAGACTGTGGAGAAACACAGAACTGGAGTCTGAAATTTGCTCCATAAATCATAACTCTCTTAATTGTCTTGTCTCGTTTCTTCTGGCTCTTGCCCCCACCCAGAAACCTAGAGAAACCTCAGCTGGAAAGTCAAGTAGGGTAAAAACCAGGATAAAAAAGGAAGTGGTACAAGATAAAAAGGAGAAACTAAAGTCTCATATTGCACAAAAAGTGAAGTCCTACATTGCCTCATTACAAGGATTCAGTGGTTTGTTTATTAATTCCTGGGTGAAACTTTTCTTCAGGAGGCCATCCAGCTTCCTTTAGACTTCCCCATCATCCCTCCTCTGTGGATCTGATCTCCTTCTGTCCAGTTTGCCCAAGGGCAGGAAGGTATGGGACAAAGGACTTCACTGTGAAGGAGGAGACCCATGTTCTGGTCCTAACCTTACTGTATCATTAATGATAAAACCACAGATAAGTGGTGGCTCCACTCTATACTCTTTAGAAATTAGAAGATGGACTCTTTCCCATCTAGAAGCCTAAAATCTTTTGTATGAGTCACTTTTCTGCTGCTGGGATAAAATACCTGACATACGCAACTTAAAGGATGAAAGGTTTATTTTGGTTCAGAGTTTCAGAAGTTTCAGTCCATAGTCAGGTGACCTCAAAGTAGAAACATCACGGTAGCGGGGAAAAGCAGAAGAAAGCTTCTCATTCAGGAAATAGGGAGTTGGAAAAAACTAGAGAGATGGTGAGGGTGGGGAGAAGGAGCAGGGCACAAGATATACCTTTCAAAGAACACTCCCAATAGTCTATATTTTCCAATAAGGCCCCATCTTTTAATAGCCTATTCAGAGAATGAATTCATTAATGAATTAATGCACTGATGATGTTACCACTTTCATGATCCAGTTACCTGTCTAGGTCTCACATCTGAACATCGTTGCCCTAGGGATCAAGCTCTCAATGCATGAATCTTTGGAGAACACTTTATATTGAAACCCTAACACTCACAGCATACCATGGTAGTCTCAAGAAGAGGTGTTCTTCAAAAGGGTCTTTTTACCCTTGGTGAAGTCTCAGCCCTCATCCTTAGTTGCTGAAGCAGAGCTGCCTCTTGAGATGCCCAATTTCAATGTAGTCTGTTTCTTTGAAATGTATTCACTTCATCTTAGGTTTTTCCTCAGTGAAGTTTGGCTCACCTTCTAGAATTTTCCATTACCTTTTGCACTGTGCTGTGGGGGACTGTCAGTGACTCTTCTGTTGGTGTTTGTATTAGTTTCCTGTTGTTGCTATTATAAATTACCACAAGCTTGGTGTTGTGGTTTAGACCTAAAATGTCTCCAAAAAGTCTCATGTATTCAGACATAGGGCTTTTGCAAGCAACTAAAGATGAGGGCTGAGACTTCACCAAGGGTAAAAAGACCCTTTTGAAGTACACCAATGGTGATTGGATCATGGGGGGCACTATACTCATTGGTGGATTAAACCATTGATAAATTCCATAGCTGAATGCTGTTAGAAGGTGGGGACTAGTTGGAGATAGGTCACTTACAGTGTGACCTAGAAAGGTGGATTCTTGGTCCAACATACTCCTTGTTACTTGCTACCTCCTGGCTGTGATGGGTTGAGCAGATTTCCTCTGCCCTTACACCTCGCCATGTCTGCCACAGAGCCTGCTGACTACCCACTGAAATGACAAGCCAAAATAAACTTATCCTCCTTTAAGTCGTGGGTGTCAGGTATTTTGTCATGTGACAGGAAAATGGCTAAGACAGATACTAGTGCTAACAGAAGTAGGGTCATTGCTGTGACTGTATCTGATCATGTGGCTTAGAAGCCTTTGGATCTGGCTTGTGAGTGGAATTTGGAAAGGTTTGGAGATGCCAGCTAGAGAAACCCTAGAATGCTATAAACCAAACTTGATGGGACATGTGAGTGAAAGCTCAGAGGACCAGAATGCTGACAAGAATGAAGACAGTGAAAGCCAGACATAGGAGGTTTTACTTGGGAGGAAGAACTCCATTGGCAGATGGACTACAGGCTACATGTGTTACGCATTGGCAGAAAATTTATCTTCATTTTGTCTGTGTTGTGAGACTTTGGGGAAGATAGATTAAGGGTGGTATATACTAGGCTGGGCATGCTAGGATTACATGCCTGTAATCCTAGCACTCAGGAGGATTGCTGAGTTCAAGGCCAATTCAAGCTACATAGTGAGTTCAGGACCAGCCTGAACTGCATAATGAGACCCTGTCTCAAAAAAAGTGTGGCATACTAATTAATCTGCTAGAGGAAATTTCAAAGTCATCCAATGTTCAATCTGTGGCGTGATACTGGTGCCTGCTCTTAGCCAGGTTTATGGTAAAAATCAGGAGCAAAGAACATAGATGTGAAAAGTTTGCAGTTTCATCAGAAAGTAAGAACCTGCAAAGTTGGGGCCATGGAGAGCAAGGTTGCTGAAAAAAAGAAGCCAAGAGGGCTGGGGATATAGCTCAGTGGCACAATGCCTGCCTGACAAGCCTGAGGTCCTGAGTTTGATCCCCAGTAACAACAACCAAAAAAAAAGCCAAGTACTTTGCATCAGAACAATAGAAGGAATGGCTTGAAGGCATCTCAGGAATCAGTCAGACACCATCATTTGCAGCTTCAAAGTTTAGCTTTAAGAAGAAACCCCCCAGAGCTCATTAAGGTGACTGAGGGAAATGTTTCCCCATGCTGTCATGCAGGCACTCTAAGGCCACAGCAGTCATGGTCTAAGAGGGCCAGGCTTGAACCGGGGCAGATCTTGGGGTCAGCCACATGGTGCTGGTTTTACAGGTATGTGTCATGCGAGGGTTATGAAGTCAGGGAGGCCCTCAGATTTCAGAAGAAGGCCTGCGAGGCCAAGCAGGGTGTCCCAAAGAGGGTAGTGTTGAAGCTGTGGGAGTGAAGCTAAAAGCGCAGTGGTGATCCCCGCATGTTTGGAGATGCTAGGAACATGGAACATCTGTTGGGGAGAGCTTCAGGCACTGAGTAAAGCCACCCCAAGAGAGAGGCTGTGAGAGCTGCAAGAGGCAATGCTATAGGGGTGGGGCTTCCCAAACTCTGTGGAACTCACATCTCCCTACAAGTTGCCCTGGGTGTTGGACATGAAGCTACGAGATGTACTTTTTCGCCTGCTGGATTTCTGTCTTGCTTTGGTTCAATTCCTTTCTTTTGGAATGGAAATGATTACTCTGTGCCATTGTACGTTGGAAGTATTTAACTCTCTTTTTGATTTTTTACAGGGGTTCATAGTTAAAAGTTTGTCTAGAATTTCAGAGGAGACTTTGGACCTTTCAGCAATGCTGGAATTGTTAAGAATTTGGTGACTCAGAGCTGGACATAAGTCTTTTGGGTCCCACAGGCAGAATGTTATGGTTCAGACGAAAATGCTCCCCTAAAAGTCTCATGTATTGAGATGCGGCTTTTGGAAGATGATTGGACCATGGGGGTGTAGGGAAAAGTGGCTTCTGGACAGGGAAAAGACAGGCTTTATTAAAGATAAATAGGGAATCTTACTAAAAGCAGTTTTTGTCTCTACAGTTAGACTCTATAGTTAGTGCAATTAGAAAGACAAAGAAAGAGAGAGGAGCTACACCCAGAGAGGTGCCAGGTAATGCAATTCCCCTAAGAATTTATCAGAAAGAGTTAACAAAGCACTGAGAAAACATAGAAGACCGGGGTAACCAACCTGCTTCACTCACCTGTGATAAAATACAAAGGAGACAAGGGGCAACCACCTAATATGTAAAAGACATGCACCTACACATGTGCACATATATGTGTATTCTCACTTTAGCTTCACTATATTATTATACCACATACACATCTATCCCCTTTGCTTAATCATTAAGTGTAAGCTACCTTTCTATAATGCACACATGAGCACACACGAGCACAAACACACACACACACACACACACACACACATTTGTCCATCATAAAGGGACAGGAATGAATCAAATGGCCAGAAAGATTATAGAGAGAGGTACCCAGGTTAGGGTCAAAGGCATCCAGAGGACCAACCAGATAGTGACAACTTCCAGGTACCCACATAGAGGATAGAAAGAATCACTAGTCCTCAACTAAAGGAGCCAGGGACAAGAACTCAGTAGTATTTGCTTTTCTGATGCTCCCTGCTCTTCTAGATTAACTATCTTCTCTTTTCCCACCCATTCCCAAATAAATCATCGTCCTTTATTTAAAAGTCCATCTCTCTAATTCCTTACTGGTGCTGAGAGTTTATGATTTTGGTAGCTACGTGTTCTAGACAAGGAGCAGTGCGTACATCCCCACCCTGACACCACAGGCACAATACTCATCAGTGGATTCATCCATTGAAGAGTGCAGTAGTAGCCGAGTGTGCTGGTAATTGGCTTATTGTGAGTATGACCTGGGAGAGTGTATTCTTGTCCCTGGCTTTTTTCTCTCTTCGATTTTGGGCTGCTATAGGTTGAACAGCTTTTCTCCACTGGGCCCTTGCCTCATCCCATTTCTGCCTTACAGTCAGCTGACCATGGACTGAAACCGTGAGCCAAAATAAACCTCTCCTTCTTTAAATTGTGGGTGTTAGGTATTTTGTCCAAGCAATGGGAAAGTGGCTAAGACACTTGGTGTCTTAAAACAACGTACATTTTGTCTCTTAAACTTCAGAGGTTTGAAAGCAGTTTCAATGGGCTATGCTACCTCTGGAGGCTCTAGGAAGAAATCATTTCTTTGCCTTTTCTAACTTCCAGAGCTGCATTCTTGCACCACAAGGCCTCTTCTTTCATTTTCAAACCAGCAGTATAGCATTTTGCCTCAGTTGTCATGTTGCCACCTTCTGTTCTATCACTAAATTTCCCTCTGCTTCTGTTATAAAGACACATGTCTACATATAAGGCCTGACCAACTAACCTCTTCAATTTAAGGTACTTAATTCAGTCCGATCTGTAAAATGCCTTTTGCCACATGAGGTAATATTTGCATGTTCTGGGGATTAGGATGTAAACATCTCGGGGGACATTGTTCAGCCTATTACAGTTATCTGTATTTTGTCCTTGACCTGGGGATCATCTATTCTCTCTCCCAGCCTATCCCCTTAGAATATAGTTGTGTATCTTTCTTCAAATCTAAGATTGAACTGTCTATGCTATTCCAACACACACTCTGCTTTCTTTAGGCCTTGATAATATTCTGAAATGGGGCCATTCAATAGAACTTTCTGTGATGATGGACAGCTCTACATTTGCACTGTCCAACATGGTAGCCACTACCACCTGTAACTATCAAGTATTTAAATGTAACTAGTATGACTGAGAAGGGGGATTTTAAATTGTAATTAAATCTAAATCAACACTCTGGGTAGCAGCTTATGTATCAGCAGCTCAGATCTAGACAAATGAAACAAAAACTGAGACCAAGCAGGTTCTTTGCTACTCACTTCTCCTCACACCTGTTTTGAGTCAGCTATGTTCCTTGTCTCCTCTCTGTGGCTGAAGAATCTGAAGGATTCCAGGGGCCTCTGGAGTGATGAGGTGGCTGAGGACAGGATAAGGAAGGGAATGGTGGCTGTTGGTCCTGAGAACTAGCAGGCCCTAGTTCTGCTTTTGCATAGAACTAAGAGCACTCAAATAATTTTCAAGGTAGTCTCCTCCTTACTCTTCTTACTCAATGAACCTTACAGGGACTGCAAAAGTATAAACAGGGACAGAATCACAGAAGTGCGTCACTGAGGAAGGTACACAGGAAAGAGTACTAAACTGAGCGTTGATTCTAGCTGGAGCTCTGCTCTGCCACACAACTGATGAATGGCATTTGACAAGTTATTTCCAAGCCTTTGGACATCAGTTTCTATAAAATGAGAAGACTGGACTAGATAATCTAAGGGTTCCTCCTGGCTGTTACAGACTTACGATTCTATTTTTCAGAGTTGAAGCTTTATTGTACATATAATTCCACTCAGTGCTCCATTCTTTTTGACTTACAAATATTAACTCTGATTGAAAATTACTAAGTAGCTATGGCTTTAGGTTAGTCTCTGCAACACTTCTGGATCAAACCAAATGCCCATGTTTCTGTCCACATGATGACACTTCACATATTCTTTGAGCTTCATAGTGCTAACCCATAAACGATGACCGTGAGAGGATAGATGCTAAGGCTCAGAAAGAGAGGGTAAGAATCTTCCAGGGACTCTGGTCCTAGGTGCTCTACACATAACCTCATAGCAGCCCTTCCAAGTGGGTAATATTATCTCCACTAAGGAGGAGAATACCTTGACAACTGGAGTTTCATAAGGCAAGATGATTTTCCTAATGTTACTCTGATAAAAAGATGTAAAGTTACTTTTATGACACTGAACCACTTCCTTCCTCTTCACCTTATAATGTGCTGTTGTGCCGCTGACAATTTTCTCCTGAGATGTTAGACAGATAAACCTTAGGATACCAGCTATCCTTTCATGGCTAGGGTCATCCTTTCATAGTGCTCTCCAAGCAGATTTCAGCAACTCACATCACCTCTCTGCCTCTATTTTTCACCTGTACAACAAGGGTAACAGCCCCTACTTCACAAGGGTATTAAAATTCTTGTTAAAAGTATTATGTGAGATCGTGTATTAAGAATATTTTTCCTAGAGCATAAGTTAATTACTCATTCTTCCTGTTTTTGGAAACCGTAATTTGTTTCTACTAATAGAACCAGTCAATTTCTTTTCACCCAAATCAAATTAAAATCACAGATAATCTGTTTACATTTTTTAAAAAAAGTTTTATTACGAAAATGCATGGAATTAATTGCATCATCTATGTATCCACAATAGTAGAGAAACAGTTCTGATGGACCGTCCCCATGGGAGACATGTGTCCTTTGCTCACACATAAATAATACAAACAATACTGAATCCAATAACAAAGCACATACTAAAGATTAAATTATGAGAAAGGGCAGGCACTACTGAGAGGCGTTGCGAGTATGGAGAATAAGGTGCATCTCATTGAGAAGTGTCAGGGCTCAGGCGACCTTCCTTGAAGACGTCATGCCTCGTTCAGTTCTAGATATTCCACATACTCCTGAACCCAGGACTCACTGGGGTCAGCACAGATTTGCCTGCCCTTTTTGGTTTGGAATCTGTAGAACAAGAAATAGATTAGACTCTCATGGAACCTTTAAGTCATCTGCTACTATTCCTTACCAATCATAGATATCTCCCTTTGCTTGACCATAGCTCATGTTGGGCAGCTCTAGTGAATGGAACCCTTCCTGGGTAGCACTGAAGCCAGGTTCCTTTAACTTCCACCTCTGGATTTAGCTATGGCCCCAGAGTTTTCCCAGATTAGGAACCAATGAGTCTTGCAATCAATATGAATTTATTTCCCCATTCCCTGCCACTGCTAACTGATTATTTTGCAAGTTTTCTAGCATGGCTTGAGAAATCTGCCCATATTTCATGCAATCTTTTTTACTTTTCCTGCTTTCTTGCCCTCTGACTAGCATCCTCTCCAGGAACCCCTTTCTTCTCTTTTGCCACCAATTCAGTTTCTTGCAGGACTCAAATAGTGACTTCATAACCTGTATCCTTACTGCTCTTGGCAGAGATTCGGTCCTGAAAACTACTTCCCTTTTTCTTGATCACCTTCTCCCCCAACTGGCCTCTTTTTAATCCTGCCTTCACCTTTGCCTACCAGAGCATCCCAGGGGTTGATACTCACACCACAGCTGGCTGGGAGCAGAGGCTGCTGGTCTCATAGTAATCAGTCACAAAGTTGCGAGGAATCTTCCGCTGGGTGTAAGTGAAGCAGCAGGCTGTGGGAGGGTCTGAGCCCACTGGAAGGAAAAGTCAGGGTGTGATCAAAACTCTGCATGGGAGCTGTTCATACTGGCTTCTAGGTATGGATCTTCACTGAACCTCTCTGTGGCACTACAATAACCCCTAATTTGGTTCCTTGTAATCAATGCCCACCTATCTAAATAGAGGATCTTCAGAGAAGACAAGAAAGAATTCTACAAGACTAGAACCAAATTGAGTCTCAGAACATGTCTCATTGTCTTCATGTTGTAGATGGGAAACTAGGCATAGAGGGGGAGAAGATTAAATGAGTAATCAGACATAGATTCAATTCAATAGTTTGGTTTCTAACCCATCCTTTTCCTCTACTGGCTGTTCATCCTAAGAAAATGAAGGTTTGGATATTATTGAATGTCTGCTAGACTCTGAATTTAACAGAAAACTACTTGGAAATCTTCCAGGTTCCCATTTGTTTTCTACCCAGATCCAGCTGTTGCACCAGCCTCAACCAGAGAAGTGGACTCTGTCTACCTCTTACCTCTATAAATGACAGGGAAAGATTGGACTTACTTGGTGCAGAAAGCACTGGAGAGCAGAAGGCAGCCCCAATCACAAGGAGAGAGAGGACGGTAACACAGAATTTCATGGTCAAAGTAGAGCCAAGACGACAGAGTTCAGAAGCTTGGTGGAGCTGAGGCTGCAGAGCTCAGAAGCTTCAGAACCTGCGTCTTGTGCTGATCTGAGTTTGGAACCCCTCTTTATAGGGACTCTGAAGCCCAGGAAAGAGGTAAGGGCACAGGAAGATAAGGGGAATTTCCAGAGTAGAAATGATGTCACGGTACTAATAAGGAAACTAGCTAGCTGAAAGCGAAAAGTTCCTTATAGTTTCTCTTCCTCTGAACGATGTCATCATGGAAGAAAAAAGAGGGAGTCTAAGGGCATAAGTGGGCTGTGCCTTAGAGGGAAGTGGTATACCAATGACAGTGACTGGGGCAAGAGCTGCTAATCTGAGAGGAAATGTGAGAAGTTCTCACCTACTAGATAGGGCTAGTAGAAGACAATCAAATTGCTCTTGGTGGTTGGCACTACCAGAACCTGGAGGCTTCATGTCAGTCTTTCCAGGTTAGCTGTAGTCTCCAGAACAATCATAGGAGTGTGACCACAGAGTGGAACCATTGACTGCTATGGGTCCTTCTGCACACAAAGACCCATCTAATCAGGACTTCATTCAGGAAATAGGTTGGGTTAGCTTCTCCTAGAACAGAGTGGAAATGGAAAAGAAATAAAGATTCAGGGTATTTTCTTGTGCTGATAAGAAAACAGGAGAAAAAACCAGCAAGAATCAAGTGAGGAAATTTCAGACAAAAAATGTTTTTCTAGTATACAAATAGGATTGACTACCTAGAGATGAATTTATCTACGTTATGGATAGAATATGAGTGTTCCCCAACCATTCCATGTGGAATGCCTCATGTCCCTGTCAATCCCTGGCTGGTTTCACAGTGGCTGGCAGCCTATCTAGGAAGTATAGCTTACCAAGGGCAGGGCCACAGTAATATATGAAATAGGGCAAATGAGGGAAATTCAGGTGATGGGACCAAAATCTCCCCCACCTTTAGTTCAACTACTCTGACATTTCTACTCACCCCAACCCCCATATTTGAACCTACTCTGCTCTGAGAAAGAAAACAGAAGAGTGAAAAGAGGGATCTAGTCCTGCTGGGTGCTTTAAAGCTATGAAATAGGAGGGGTCAGAGAAGCATCACAGGGCACTTCAGGGACAGCTGGTAAAGTACAAGATCATCCTACCTCATCACACACACAAACTGCACTTGCCTCTTTTCTCTGTTCTTTCTGCCTTCACCCTTTTCTTTGTACAGGATTTGCTTCAATTCTGATCTTCCTCAAGACCTCTACCCCCAGCTTTAAAGTTCTGTCATGCCTGATAGCACATACACTGGTCTCTCATGCCAGTTTCATCTGCACACCTCAATGCCATGGCTTTAAGCAGAGGAGCACATGTCTTATGATCCCAGGTTCACACAGACTTTGTTACCCATGGCATTTCAACTCAGTCCAATTTTCTAGCCATCTGTTATTTGTCAAGTCAAATATGGCTGAATGAAGCCCTCTCTCTAGGAGACCTTAGTCTAGTAATATGTTGAGAGTAGCAGAAATAACTATCTCATGAGGTGGAATAAGCTAAGTGGCATGCTGGTGGTAGAAACAAAGTATTGGGGAATTTGAGGATGAAGAAAGTTATCCCTCAGCCACAGATCAATAATTCTGAGTTAATTCTAAATCCAGTGAATACTGAAGAGGAGACTCGATCTCAATGAGCCACAAGTGCAGATTTCCAATCTCCTGAGGAATGGTGAAGACATCTGCCCTGGGATGTCAAGGGAATGACAGATATGAATGGGTAATTCATCTGTAAAATGAGAGTCTCAATCTGAAGAGAGGCTCCTCAGAAAAGAAAGAGAAATTCTAGAAGATCAAAACTGGATTGTCTCAGGATTGTTTTCATGTTATACATGGGGAAACTAAAGCATGGACAGGCATAAAGACTTGCTTAAACAAGTAGTTAGAAGTAGAGCCAATCAAAGGTCTGACTTCCTTTTCATTTCATTTTTTTAAAAAAATTTTTTTTCTTTTGGTGGTGGTGGTACTGAGGATGAACCTTGGGTTTTCACTCTGGGTTATCTCTAGCCCTTCTAAAATTTTTTTTAAAATTTTAAGACAAGGTCTCACTAAGTCACTAAATTTCTCAGTCTGGGCTCAAACTTGTGACCCTCCAGCCTCAATCTTTCAGAGTGCTGGGATTACATGTGTGTACCACCACACCAGGCTTAGTTATTAATTCTTACATGAACAGGAACTTAATATTACTGACTGTCTACTAGACATAAAAGGTATCTCTGGTGGTAATGGCCTTTCAGAAGAGATCACAGAATGCTGAGAAAATGGAGGCATCAATATAGACATCCTGGTCTCTTTTAGGGCAGTGCTGAGTTTTGGGAATGTTGAGGAGACCACTGGGTGTCAGAACCAAGAGCACCAGCCTCAAGGAGCTGGAATGTCTTGAGCTACAGAATCACTTGAGGGCAAATGTTGAGACTGGAAAGCCAAAGTGAGTTGGAACATATAGTCATTACATAAAGATCAGCCAACAAGAGGCAATACCTGTGGTTTTCCAGTATGGTATCCAAGTTACTTTGGAAAAATGGGAGCAGAAATTGAATTATGAATTGAAAAGATGAGTACACAATTATTCAAAGTGAATGGCAATCACAGGACCATGAGCCGGCTGAAGATCATCTGGGACTGCCACACTGTGATCACCAACGCAGCCTGCTTCCTTCTCTTAAAGGTGAAAGGGGGCCTTTGTCACATGCCACAGCCTTTGCTTTGGCTTAGAAGAATGGAAAGCAGTGATTTTAGGAAATGCTAAATTTCTACAAGAAGCACAAGCCTCACTGGTATTTGGTGGGTTCAAGAAAATTTTCAGTATTCCTTATGAAACATCTTCCTTTTAATAGTGCCTTTATCTTGTTTCTAGCCCCTTTCCAGGCAGTGCTCAAGCAAGAGAAGAAAAATAATTGTGCAAAACTTTACTGACAAGCTACTATGTGACAGGTATTGTGTCAGATATTGGGGGTTCATGCTTTTAGATAGTGGCAGTGAAGTCAAGAGAGACTTCCAAAAAATGTGAGATTTGAATGTTATAAAAATTATATTAGTTTGTTTTTCTTTATAGAAAGTATACATAGTGTATATTAAGAAAATCTAAGAAGTCATAAATAAAAAATAAAAATGACTATCATTTTATACCTTGTTTTATATTTTACTCTTAGGATTTAATATTCTTTCTTGAATAAATATGTCATAGTTTGTTACTTAATATTGTTCCAAGCTACTAAAAACTCAAACATTACTCAAAAATAGCATTAATGAATGCCTGATATTTATTTACATGGATATATCAAATTTGTATTTAACCATTTCACTATTTAGATCAATCCATTGAAACCACTCTAAACTTTTCTCTATTGTAAGTTGAACACAGTTTTGAAAGATGATTGGGGGGAAGGCAGGCCCTGCTCTGCACGTATTCCAGCAGACAAAGGGAGACACTGCTTGCCGGTAAACAGCTCAGGGGAAAGGCAGAGGCAGGCCCTGCTCCCGTGCACACTCCAGCATCCCTTGGGACACTTCCACCCCAGGTAACCAGCAAGGACTGGGAAAAACAGAAGCAGACCCTGAACCAGAGCACCCAATGGGCACCATTGGATACCCGTGGCCAGCACTGTCTAGGAAAACCAAACAGGCATGCTCCAGAGAAATTGTAGCCAACATCGGAAGTGCCTGGGACCCCACTACC
>RJWT010030808.1:0-14554 GCA_004365215.1 Cuniculus paca | reverse complement strand
GGGCCGGGGATCTAGCTCAGCGGTCTAAGCGCCTGTCTGGCAAGCGCAAGGTCGTGAGTTCAATCCCTGGTGCCCCCCCCCAAAAAAAATAGTACCATATTTTATGTATTGGGCTAAATAAACCTTGTTATTAAAATAAATTTTACCTGTTTGCTTTTACTTTTACAATGTGGCTATTGGAAAATTTTAAATTATATCTGTAGTCTGTATTCTGTAGCTTTCATTATATTTCTGTTCTGAGCATAATTCTTCTGTCTATCTCATTAGAGCAAAGCATCATTTATAATCCTGATGGTTCACAAATATAAATAATATATTGCCAAAACCACCACATTTAAGTGCCTCGCAAAGATGGAAAAGTTCATAATTTTTATAAAAAACAAAAGGTATATTAAATGACACTTTAATAAGTTTCACATTTGAGTAATCCAGTCATCATTATTTGAAAGAAGAAACAAATTCTGATAGAATGCTGAGAACAACTAAAGGTGAAGTCATTAGCACATCATAGAAATGTGAGTGATAAGGCTGAGGTGTATAATGGTTGCCTTGGATGCCCTAGGGTTCAATTCTTAGCAAAGCAATCAATCAATATATAATACATTTTAATTTTTTCTCTCTGGCAAATCAGATCTGCTTTAAAGCAACACTCAAAACACACATTCATATTTAAAATTAAATTATAAAGCATATATCCAAGCTGGAAAATTATAGAAAAATTTCCAGTTATATACAGATTGCAGACTTATAATAAGTGAACATATATACAGTTGCAAAATCTCTATTATTTGATAGCTCTTACTATAATTTTTAAATGGGAAATAACAGATTCTCTGAGAGATTTCCCCCCAATGGATTTATTTCTTTGGATAATCTGATAATTCTTTCTAATAATTATCTTATCATTACTTGTTTGTAGCAAGAAACTAACACTTTCAAAGTTCATAAAGAGATGTTCACCATATAGTTATATTAGTTAATCAATCTGCCAACCAGTTCAGTAAACTATTCCACTGCCTCATGAGTTAATCTGTTGTCTTTCTAGTTTTCACTTCTTGCAAAGCATTATCTGCACCTTGAGGAACACAGATAAGCTGGTGATGGTTTCAAACTTCTATAAAAATTGCCAGAGTTAATTTGTTGGAAGTATAATTGGAGAGCCCAGAAGGAACGGTGGGTAGAAAAGCTAGGAGGACACATAGTAAGTCTTTTTGAGAATCCCTACTGCAATCATCATTATCATTACAATGGCAATTTATAGAAAAATCTCACTAGTGGAAGATGCCTGAAGTAATTATAGGTACCTCCAAGTGTATTCACAGAAAAATTAATAGCAGGAGTGCTAAACTTCTGGACCTCTAGAGCTTATTGCCCATGAGTTGCTCCATTTCTTCAAAGTACAGGAAGGGATCACACAACAGGGAGGAAAACTGGCATGCTGAGAGTTGAAGGAAAATAAAATCTAATGCAGAGTCTGATTTAAGGCCCTGTACTCTGTCTGTGCTAATGATTCCTGGCAGGAGATTGTCTCAAAGGGTTTGTATACACAAGTATCCATTGGAACATCTTTCTCCATGAAAGTTTATTCAAAGAACCATACTTTGGAAGCTATCTAAATTCAATTAAAGCACTGGCATTTTATTATTCAAATGTCAAATTTATCTTCAGAACTATTAACACACAAAAATAACATTGGGACAGGTAGATATGAAGAACTTATTGCTAGGTGACTCTGAGACTGGAAACTGTTAGCTACTCTTCAGGCAATGGTTAAAGATGCTTCCCCATCCTGTAGCCCCAGTTTAGATGATCGACAAAATCTAAGTTGAAAGATACCTACCTAACTGTCTTCTCTCTTTTTTTTCCTCCAATATTGGGGACTGAACCTATTCCAGGCAAGTGTTCTAGCACTAAGCTATATCCCAGTTCTTTCAAATTTTATTTGGAAACGAGGTTTCACTGAGTCGCCAAGGCAGGCGTTGGAGCTGTAATCCTTCCGTTTAGCTGGGATTACAGGGGCACACTACGATGCCTGGCCCTATGGGCACTTTTTTTTTTAAATAATGAAAGTGAAGTGGGGTGAGGGAAGCGGGAAGTATGATGCCCTGATGAGATATGAAAACAAGTCTCATGTAATTTTCAGTTGTTGGACCACAAATTAATTTACATTGTTCTCCTAGAGTATATTCCTAAAAACCTGATTCCTGGAAGATGTATGGAGATTTAATGGAAAAGTCTCCATCAGTAATGCAAATTTGGAGAACACTGTGAATGAACTAAATTCTTATCTGAGAGATTCACAAAGTGCACTAACATGTTAAAGGCTCTGAGAAGCCCTATGGTGAAGAACCTATGTAATATAACTTTTCAAAAGGAATTGGCCACAGAACCTCTTTCTTGCAACATCTACCATCAGAGGCAATAGAATATAGTGAATAAAACGAGCCTGCAGCCTGACAACCCAGGCTCGAATCTCAACTCCACCACTTAGCAACACTGTGAGAGAGGTCAAAGTATTAACCTCTGTATACCTTAATTTCCTTATCTGTAAGATGGGGCTATGGAAGAATCTACCTGGTAGGGGTGTTCAGGGTTACATGAGTTAAAGTGTGTAATGTTTCTGTCACTGAGTAAACAGAGTATGGGGAAGCTGTCTTTACAACCACTTCTAGAAGGAGAGTTCCAAGGAGTATATTCGGTAATTGCTTTTTGTAAATTAAAGCTCTTCTTTTTTTTTTTTTTTTTGTTTCAAGAATTAGTAACCATGTGCCAAAATCCAAAAACAAAATACTTTTCTTTGCTGAAATAGGTTGTAAAAGACTTGAATGGAAGATTTCAATGTGTTTATTTGGATAAGTCTCATTATCAACGAGTCCAAAGAAGTATTATATAGAAAACAGAAAAGGCACCAGACATAGAGCAAGGAGAAGTAGATTCTGCTTCTTGCTGTCACTAAGTAACTGTTGGGTTTGGGCAAGTCACTTAGTTTCTCTCCGTCTCAGTTCTCACACATTACAACAGGAGTTGGACTAGATGGATACTTTTATCCATTCATTCATTTACTCTTGAGTTAGGGTAAGTTTAAAACTCCATGTATTGACTTCTAGATTTTACACACACACAAACACACATGCATGTAGCTAACTAAACCTTATCTGCTGGGTTGTAAAGCACTGATACAAAGAATCATGGCTTCCTTATTTTAAAAATTTAAACAGTGAGTGCCTAAAGCAGCTGGAAGAGAACATGTGCTCAGAAAATACCGAATGCATACTTATTTAATAGCAATCAATGTGTTATTCCTTCATTCAAAAATCCTTAAGACTGTCCCCCCTCCATAAGACACTATGCTGGGTACAAGTAATTTTATGTATTTCTGAGAAGATATTAGTACAGTACTACCTATTGAAAGTTTGCAATCTAATCTGCGGTGTGAATGTCAAACGATGATAGAATTGTTGTGAAGGGCTGTGGCTTGTTTGTTGTTTGAGGGCTTGTTTTTTTTTTTCTCATGATCTTTCCATTTGAATCCCATAGTTCAGGTTAGTTCTATGTTATTATCTTACACAGCAGCATCATACTAGTGGCATTACTATATTATACAAAGGTATTCAACAGCTATCATGGACATCAGAAAATGAGTTCGCTGCAAATGAAGTAAGTATGCTGCAATCAATTTTAAGTAAAATTTTAGATTAACAAGTTACTAGAAAAAAATAAGTGCGATATTTTAGAGATATTTTAAAATATAGGTTATTAATTTCATTTTACTAGAAAAAAATCATTCTTTTTCTTCCAATATATTGTTATCTATAACCTTGTCCAAACTTAAAACAAAATCAAAAGTGCTGATCTCCATACACAAATGAATAGCAGTAACTAAACATCCTTAGTAACTGCTATCAAATTTCAATTCATAATATTTAACGATAAAAGCATGCCACAGATCCTAGCCATTATCTCTAAATTCAAAATGTCCCAAATCTTGCAGCCTAATCACATGCAACCTACTTGATCCAAGCTGCTCTGACACAGGGAATGACACAGGAGCGTAGCACTCCTTTAATTAACTCTGTGTCTTCAATATTTATGAAACTATGCAGAAAGTTCTGTGGATAAATTACTAGATTTTCAAAAACTCAAAATAATTGTGTATTTTCATCATTTTTCTTGGTGATCACTTCTTAATAGTTCATCCTCCACTAGAAACTTCTTGTTGGTAACCTAAGGCAGAAAACGTCAAGGATAATATGGGTAGACACAGCTTCTGTAAGTGGCATACCATGATGTGAGCATACCAAATATTAAAAAGGATGTCTGGTTTGATTTTAATAGGTCTGACAAAATGAGAAAGTCTTCCCTTTTTGCCCCACTATATTCGGTTCCTATTGCAAACTCTACTTGAGCTTGCAGGTGTCTGCCTAAAGGCAGGTCACTAAAAGTCAGTGAAAATCAGGGCAACTTCAATAGCAAAAATAAACCTGCAGATCGTGGCAGGCAAATGTATATTTTCAAGCACATCCTTCTTACTGAAACTGTCACGCCGGACTTCACCAAATGAACAGAGACTCAGAACAACAAAAGCAACCAACAGCATCTATTCGAACATTGTAAATGTCTTAGATATTACAGATGTCACCCAACAGTGCATGCATTTGCTTCCCATATGTGAACAAAACTGAGGCATCACAAGATAAATTTGAATGGAATGTTAACCTTCACTTTAATTTTTTTTTTCCTTTTCCTAGCTGACGACACGATTTTAGTATTATCACAGCGGAGTTTCTGGCTGGAAAAAATTAAATTAATGGATGGATAAAACAAGCTTAGAAACTTAAAAAAATAAACAACTTTCAAATATCTATACTTGATGGTGTCAAGCGCCAAGATGAATGTATTTCAACTGCAACTTCCAAACTAAACTCACAAATTACTACCATTATGCTAAGTGTTAGCTACCCCACTGTGCAGTTTTGCTTTGTGAATTTTTACCTTCCTCTATGAACACTTTTAGCCACTGATCGCACAGCCTTTCAATGTTTTCTGCCTTTTCCTTTAAATAAACTGGCTCTGGCTCCTTCCATCTGGTTCCCCTTCCGTCAGCAACCCTGCACCTGTTCACACCTCCTCTCCTGTTGGATTCCACTGAACATTTCCTCCTCTGCCAGGGCTATTCTGGCACTCGCAACCTTTCTGTCATTCAATCCATCTGTCAGAAGTGAACTTTGTTTACCGCAAGCTTCTGCTTTCTTCTTCAAGAAGCAAAGCCCCTCAAGGTCATTTTCAAATGAACTGTCGGCATGGATTTAAATCCTCTACTGCTAACCAGCAGAAGATGAAGTTCTGTTGTGTACTGTACTTGTGAAAATTACTTTTGGGTTCGGGAAGACAATAATTTGGAGTCAAAGTAGTAAGACATGGTGTTTTAATGATCATTTGTAAAACCAGACAGCTGATATGTATTTTCTTCACGTGTGTCTGCACTTCTCATTATATTGAATATGAACTATACATATAAGAAGCAAAATAAAAGTTTTAAAGTGAAATCAAAATATCACAAACAAGTTTACACTATGTAAAAATTGCTTCGTACTATATAGCATTAACTTGAGGAATAAATATTTTCACTAATGAATTAGCCAAGGGAGAGAGTATTCCAATTAAGAGATTTTACACTGAAAGGCTTAAAAAGTACAAATATGTACCATTTCAATTATAAGTATAGATTAAAACACAGCTCCATTACTGCTTTGAAAAACTTAACCCAAAACATACAAATCAGCTCACGTGTACTTTAAATCCCAGCGTTTAAAAAATATAGTTCTGTTGAAATAATATATGCTGTTGAACAAACTCATAATCTATCTAAAGAAATATAAATTGTATCAATAGACCAGTTCTCTGAAAAAAAAAATAAACTCACAGAAACTGGGTAAAAATGATACTCTCACGTGAATTTACCCTGTGTTATACACAGCTATCGAGTACTCACTCTCCTCTCCTAAGTCAGACAGGAAATCACTGTGCTGAATTATTTGCCAATATGTTAGATAATCGTATTCTTTAGGAAAAGTAAAAATCAATACCTCAATTCAAATTTCTTATGAGATAAGGGAAGTTTGTTTTCTTTTTTTTAGGAGAAAATTATGGAAAATAATCTAATCAAAGCACTGTTAGAGTTGTAGACACAAATAGCACTGTATTCATAAAGCTGCTTGATGCTTTATAGGCTTTTCCTAAGATTTAATCTTATTGTATATGCTCATAAATAAAACCAATAAAATCTGTAAAATTTTCTAAGTTATTTTTAGGAAAAAAAATAAAAATTAGAGCATTTTTTTGTTGACACAGAATTGAAAACATGTTTATTAATAAATGGAATTTAAAATTTGAATCTCAATGTTCTAACTTATTTAATATTATAATTTATGAAAAATATTTTATTAGGGCAGTTTTTTACATTTAAAAGAAAATTACTGTGATGAATCATAGAAACAAAACAAAAATTAACAGTTTAAAATCCAAGTAGAGACACTCTTTTTAGCTGTAATTTCCACTTTATTACTAACCTTCTAAATTCCTTGGGTCATATAAATTTTTCTAATGTAATACAAAATGTAACTTAATATGTGGATCTTGAATTCAATATAGGGGTTCAAAGAGGCACACTCCTTTTCATCTTCCTAAAACATAATTTCCCTCCATGTGGAGAGAATTCCAAAAATGTCATCTTATTTACCTAGCAAGTTTGTTAATACTTATTTTTCTTTTAGTCTAATCGGGGCATGACAGTGGTTGGTCACCTGGATCCCTGCTTCTGAATGGCATTGAAAGAGTGCTGGTAATTTGATCATTTCCACGGTCTGATTTACTATATGAAAGAAAAGAGCGTTTAGCAAATTGCTGGTTTAATAGAGGCTGCTAAATCACCGCGAAGGAATTTTTCATTCTTAGCAAACTGCACCTCAGAAACACACTGGTCTCGTTGTTTTGGAAAATTGGTGTGATAAGAACACAAACAAATAAAAAGCCCACTCAGTGTTAGCATCACTTGGAGTCACACGTGGATGCATGAATGCGCTCACATACATACACTTTCCCTCCCATACGTACGTAAGAAAAAGGGAAATGGTGTGAGGATTGTTGTTGCAGATGGAGTAATTTAGGAATTCAGAGACAGGAATATTTATCTGCTTAATACATCATATACTTATTTTACCTTTTAAAACATGAAAACTAGAAGAAAGTTTGGATAGTTTGACACAAACACCTGAAACAAATTTGACTGGGTAAAAAGAAGCATTCAGTAACGTTGCCAAGTTACACCACAGAAGAGCGACGCCGTTTCTAGGGGCACTGGTAGGTGAAGACAGGAGCTGACGTTGTTCACATTCTTTAATTCACGTTTCCCGAAAACAGCATATGGATGTAAGATGGAAGGTAAAACACTGAAACTCCTTAATAAAGAACTGACCTTAATTTATCTACATTTTGAATGAGCCTAGCAGTTCTGTTTTTCTAAGAACTAAAAGTGATGAAGATACTATTATTTTTCTCTGGTTTATTGACTTTTGTCTGCTGGTACATTCATGATGTCTTTTAACAAGAGAGGATATTCATTTTTCCACCCCCTTCCTTGGTTACCTTAAGGCAAGAACTTCATTCAGATGTGGGAATATTTGCAGGACTGCAGGACAAAGAACTGAGACATTTTCAGAGTTGATCAAAGGGGAGATGGATTTGTGAAATTCTGTTAGGAGTAAGAAGAGACTAAATGACAACTTTAAGTCTGCCACAATCATTTACTAATGTGCTGCTATATCAAATAAGTCTAATTTTTTGACAGCACCAAATTAGATTTATTGCAGAAACTGCTGCATAAATAGCATATGGCTATGTTATACCACCTATTTCAAATCTTGGTAATGTTTCCCCCTCCCCCTCCAAAATGAATAAATTGAGCCAAGCTATAGACCTTCTATAAAAAAAAGGAGAAATATACAAATTCAAAAACAGATGCAGGAGATCTGGATTTCTCTATTAAAGTCATAGTTTTAGCAAGAATGTCCCAACTTTCCATTTAAAGAACTATGACTCTTTAATAAACAATTAAATCTATCAGGTCCGCTTTTCATTTCTTGCAGAATGACTTTGTTTTAAGGTTTTGAGCTCAAAATTATGCTTCTATTTTGATGTTCAATCTACACTTACACGGGAGAAAAAGAAGGGCAAGCGATTCTGAATTAGACATAGCCTAAATTAGGTTATGAAGAATTATTTAGTAGAAATGCATGTATCATATGGTTGCTTTTTAGTTTTCACTTGTGAAAGACATATATAAGAGATCAAATCAAAAAGTCTTGTCTAATTTTAATTATAGCCTTGACTGCAAACTCTTTGATGCATAAAATATATAAAGTGATCATTCCATGTGCCATACCGTGTATTAGAATGGCAGAGCCATACAAACAGCCAAAAAAAAATTTTTTTTTCTTCCAGGGAAGCTGGGCTTGAAAACTCATGCAACAAATTCAGAGATGGACAATTCTTCCCTTTCCAATCGCTCTGCTAACTCCTACCTCCAGCCCCCAAGTTTGAAATAACGCAACTCAATTTTCCTTTTTGCAGAAAAGTTTCAGTTCTCCCGTGAAGGGGAAAGACATTGCAAGGTCTTATCTCAGACCAATGGGCACACCACTGCAAACATCATGGCACTCGGCTACCCCGCAGACTCCCTCTCTGTGGTCAGTCTTCCCAGCTGCCCTATCTGTTACTGTCTGATTAGTTCTGCTAAGGAGCCCCTCCCCTGCCAGCTTTCGATGCCATCTGTTCTACACAAGATGGCTGCTGCCCAGCAACCTAACACTGCCCTCCTACCTGGCACCCGGCTACCATCCTTACCCCAAAGTGCTAACACAGGTTCTCACTGCTGGCAGAGTCAGGATTTCATTACTACTACTTTGACAAGTGCAGGGTTGTTTGTAATTTCTCTTTTATCCTGATTTTGATTGTACAACCACCTCCCACTGATTCAGTTTGCTTCAGTTTTGTTGCTCACAGATTTTACTCTCCACATTAATCTCCCTCTGGCATGTTACTGCATCTGTTCCCTTTTTTATTATTAATTTTCAAATTCCCACCATTTTTGACAAAAAGGAGGTAATCTACACTCTGTTTCTGCCCATTTCATTTTCTTTAATTTGGAAGATAAGTATGAAAGCATGCCAACGAAGTTAATTCTCCATTAACAGTTTATTTTCTGGCATCCCTAGGCCTTTGTATATGAAAAACAGATAGGAATAAATGTTGACTGAATCACAACAACATAGTTGCAACCATTCCTGAATTTAATGAAAAGCAAACATATGAAACAGCAACTAAAAAGTTTATTAGTTACCCAAGTTGTCTCATGCTGTCGTTCTTGCTTCTACTTTCAACAGATAATTCTTTGTACAAATCGCTCGGGGTGTAGGATCTGAATGTGGGTTCCTGGGCAGTTCTGACAGGGGCTTTCTTTTCACTGTTGGTGAATTTTATTATTTCTTAATACAATTATCATCTTTCCTCGGTCCAAACATTGTTGACTAATTCAATAGTGAATGATTCTGACTAAATGCCTGGTTTTAGAAACAGGTTAAGAACAAGAGAATTGCCGTGGGTGCAACAAAGCAGAACTTAAAGGACCCCTGGGTTGCAGAGCCTCTTCCATTAGACGCTGTTCTGACGCACAGCTAAAATTAAGAATGACAAGTGGTTTTCCTTCACAACACAAAGAAGACCACTTAAGGTTTAGAAAATAGGAAATAATATGTCTAACAATATATTCTCTGTGCCTCTAATTTGTCAACACCACAAGCTTCCCATAAAGGGTGGGAGTAATTTGATCATACCCTCAAATGTCCCTAAGTTCTCCAGACTCATCAATGCCCTGGGACTGCTAATTAATTAATTTTACAAGAATTCATATTAAAAGCATTAGAGTCCCTGAATATATAAGCAACACTTCAGACTTATAGGATCTTGAATGTGTTAAAATGATTTTGCATATTCATATATATCCTCATAAAATCACAGTTAAGATATATCTGTAGGAAATAGAGTAGGGTAGGAGATTTCTCCCAGGGTGACAGAAGATAATTAGAAACAGAACTAGGACAAGTATCAAGCTCTGACCACATTTCAGATCAGCTACTGGAAAATAGGTGCCAAACACTCACTTTTAATGCCTCATCTCAAACACCCTCCTCCCCACCTCTTGAGTATATTCCAATAGTGGCTTGTTATCCTGTATACTTCTTTGGTTGATATAGTTATGTATTATAAGAATTACTCCTCTAACTCTGGACATATTCTTTTGGTAAATCTCCTGGTTAGAACAGGCTTCTTGAAGATAGGCACAAGGCAGGTGTCAGAGGCATGCACAGCTTACTCACCAGTACCCTCCCTGGGAAACGACTCCCTCTGAGATCGAGACCCAAGCAGCCTCTGTCTGCCCCTCTCCACTCTCATGGCTTGGTCAAGGAGGGAAGTGCTCAGCCCTCTCCCAGCTACCCTGTGGCTGCTGGGCCACACAGAGCCAAGGTGGAACAGAGGCCTCCCCCAGCTAGATACCGGCTTTCCGGGCTGGTCCCAAACCTGTCTCCTAACCTATTTGGTACTCATTCTGAGTTCTGGAGATTGTATTATCCCTGCTTACTTGCATGAACAGAGTAGTAATGTGATAACATGTTTATGTGTACTGAGCCCTGGTCCCCACGAGGCATGGGTCACTGGAGAGACTGAATATTCCCCAAAGCTCTTACTATCTCAGGATCCTTAATGAGCTTTGATTCTAGGATTTATCAGTGATTTACTGGATAGTACATTTGTGATTATTAGGGAAACATTAAATAACAAATGAGTAATGCCTAGTAACTATCCTATTGAATACATCCAATTAGGAAGAGCTGGTTCAGAAAAAAATTGAACATCATTAGGGTAATGGGTTTTTTTTTTCATACTCCTTTTACCTTAAAATAATATTGAAGACCAGAACTTTCTAATGGAAAAATATTCCGACTAAGATAACAGTCTAGTTCTTGCGTTTTAAAAAAATTCCTCTAGTTTCATTGAACTTGATGCTCATTGTTGTTGCGTCAGGCAAGTGGTGTAGGCAGTACATTCTTGGTTTCCTCTGGGCTTCTTCAGAAAATGAGTTGGCTGCCGCTACCACCACACTCCAGGCTGTGGGTCTGTGTGGCAGGGGAGAAGGGCACATCCCCAGCATCGCTTTCACTGCACACACATTTGGGCTTTGCCGAATGGAGAGGAGCAAGCCAGGGAACATTAAGCAGAACCTGTAGATGCATATTTTCTGGCAGCCTCTGAATCTAACCTCACCCACCCTGGGCCACACTGAGACCAGGGTGCCTCGCCTGTCAGACAGGTGGAGCAGAGAGGCTCAGGCGGCATGGGGTCCACCAAAGCAAAGCAAAATGCCTTTTCTTTCCTGGCTCTCTGACAGCCTGTTTTCTCTGATACTGGGTGGGGGAAGGAAAAGAAGGATGCAATTTATAACAGCACCAAGGCCATCTATTTTGAGCCTTGAAGATGTTGGTTGCACATATATCCATTTAAAATTATTTTTGACACGTTCTCTGCTTAATTTATTCATGAAAAGAGTACAAGAAAAAAAATGAGCTTAACTTTTAAATGGAAACTTTAGGCTAAAAATTCTTGAATAAAGCTCAGGAGAGGAAAAAAAACGATAAAGTTCACTGTAGAATAACAAGAATACATGCCAATGTTATATTATCCTCTTCACATGAACAAAGAGTGCAAGTTGGATTGGTTGACCTAAGCTAATAGATGAGCAAAGTTCCTTCTTAATCTTCCCTAACAATAAAGAGTAGAAGCAAATTATTCAACATGCACAGAGAATCTGCTAACTGATGCCAAATGTGGTGCTGGGGACACAGAGATAGACAGAAGGGGTCTGGTTCCTGGCCCATGACCTGGGATTTTATAACCACAAAGGTCTTTCTGTCTAGTTTTGAAATATGTTTTACACCTTGTGGCTGCAGCACCCGATGGACCTGGTTGAGGCCCTGCCTAGTCCCCTCTCTCCCCGCCGCACAGCTTCTCCTTCTGAGACACAGCCTTCTCATCTCTAAAGGACTGCTCTTCTGCCAGCTCACTCTTAGGATGAAGAAAACTGCAGTAGAGATCAGTTTGTTTTAATTTCTAATTTTCTATGAAGCATTATTTTTATAAAAAAATACAAATGAATTATGTACTAAATTTTTTTTAAAGTTACCCCTCCTCCCCCCCAAAATCTCACTGATCATTCACTTGGAAATTGTAGCAATTTCAAATTGATTTGTTTGTTTTGTTTTGTTTTGTTTTGTTTTGTTTTTGAGACAGGGTAGTTCAGGCTGGCCTTGAACTCACTATATAGTCCAGGTTGGCCTTGAACTCATGGTGATTTGCCTGCTTCAGCCTCCCAAGTAGGATTACAGGCATGTACCACCACGCTCGGCAGTAATTCGAAATTGATATAGGAGCTGGGGGGGAGGCGTAGCTCAGTGGTAGGGCACATGCTTAGCATGTGTGAGGCTCTGGGTTTGATCCCTAGAATCTAAAAGAAAATCAAACTAAGAAATAAAATGGATATAAACATTTCTAAATATTTACTCTCAATTTTTATACTTCTCTTGTCACAGACCAGTAGCAACCAGCTCTTTATGGACCCCACTTAATACAGCACTGTGGTACAGCCCCAGGCAAGGTAGATGGCGTGCATATTCATCTGTGTGTCCTCTACCTCCTTCTGTTTAATGCTTGGGGCGTTCTCTACATACAACAACAGAGCAGCCTTGTGAACAACTAGCTGTGCTTCCCTTGGACGTACAGGGTGTTGGCAAAGGGGAATATCAGGTTCACACATGAACAGAGAAGCACGCTTCTTTCCTTTCA
This sequence comes from Cuniculus paca, assembly GCA_004365215.1. Taxonomy (NCBI): domain Eukaryota; kingdom Metazoa; phylum Chordata; class Mammalia; order Rodentia; family Cuniculidae; genus Cuniculus; species Cuniculus paca. The sequence continues at coordinate 1,600 of RJWT010030808.1, read as the reverse complement.
CTTTAAACCATTTGTTAGTTAAGAGAAAAATCAGAGATTATATTTTTTACAAAATGAGGCAACAGAGCAGACACCTGCTTTTTACTTGTCTGGGATCCTAACCCCTTTCCTTAGTGAGGACACCCCTGGCTTGGTATGACTCTCAGCTCTTGCATCCTGTAGTTTGGCTAAGGCTGCAGACCACAGTGCCCATGAGGACTCATGTGAATGTGACTCCACTTGCTTCCACAGGGTGATCCCAGAACTGAAGATTTTGAAATTGGACGTGCAGGAGCCAGGAAGTCACATTCTTACAAAGGCATCTCATTTATCTTCAGTTGCAGACTGAAGGATGTGACTCTATGGTGTGGAAAAATCTGAAAGAAGAAGTCAACATTCTGAAATGGAGCTAGGCTCTGGCAAGTTAGAATTTGGTAACGCACTGTTATTGCCTTGAGAGTCCAGTTCAAGAAGGCCCAAGACTGGCCACGCCAGGACCGGACACACTCTTGTCCTAACAACTCATCATGTATTGCTAGTGGAGTTTCTGACCCTCAGCCAAAAAGTCCTGACCCATAATGGTAGTCTGAGAGGTCAAGCAATTAAAGTCGAGAGTCACTATGTAGAATGGAAATATGCTGGAGTGCTCTGAGAAGGAAGCCTTAATCGCCTCTCCCCAATTAATCTGCCCATCACAATAGAATAACCTGTGACTCCTCCGCTGTACAACTTCCTCACTTTCAAAAGGATATAAACACTGTAGTTCCAATTGCTATGGATCAGAGGTCAGAGCCTCCCATTTGGACCACAAAAGTAAGACATGGCATAATACTCATTTTGTGGTCTCTCACTTAGGTTCCTGCTCTGAGAAATTCTTTGAACTATGTCATCGCTGAAATATCATTTGTGTAAAAGAAGAAATATGGATCTTAAAGGCATACACGCTGACAGCAGCGGGCCTCTGCATGTTTCATGGAAATTCTGTCTCCATTTGCACTTAGGGTAATTCAAGTTCTAAATTCTCTTATAATTAAATGAAAGAAGGCTTCCTATAGTAGTTCTCCTCCAGATCAAATAAGAGAAAAAGATGCAGGCTGTGAAAGAATTTGTTTCAATATAGGTACAATAGATATGTAGAAGAGTGTCTGACTCTAAGTAGTTAATAACAGTATGTAAACATTCAGAAATGATTGTTTTAGCTAGCTCAATCACAAATCCACATGTATGTGAAACCATAGTCTTGTGAGAGAGATTTAAATTCTGTAGCCTCGAAGATGCCTGGACATGTTAAAAACAAGTATGTGAGGCAGTTTCCACTTTTTTCTTTTTTGTAAAAGCCTCTTTCCTTTTGGTAGCAATGAAATAAAAGAGTAGAGAAGAATGACAGTTGTATTATAATACATTAAATGACTAAGGCAAATAATGGGCCAAAGGAAACTGTTTCTTAGGAAAAGCCCAAGCCAAGATTAAGATTCACTGATGTGTATTTATATCAGTGCATAAAGAAAGAGCTCGCACTTTTTTCTATTACAAATGTATGTTGCTGATTTTTTCTCAGTTGTCTTTTTGGGAACAATTCGCATTAATCCATTTCCCTAGCAATTTACATAGAATTACAGCG
>RJWT010030807.1:0-14536 GCA_004365215.1 Cuniculus paca | reverse complement strand
ATCTGACTCTTTATGTAGAATACCTAAAGCACTTGATCTGAAGACTTTTAAGTCTGACAAGTTCAGCAAAGTGGCAGAATACAAACTTGCTATGCAAAGAACACCAATAATGGACTCACTAATAAAAAATTGGGGAAACATTCCATTCACAGTGGCTTCAAAAAAAATTAAATACTTAGGAATCAACCTAGCCAAGAAGGTGAAAACCCACTACAGTGAAAATTACAGAATTCTAAAGATAGAAATTGAAGAGGACTTTAGAATATGGGAAGACATACCTTATTCTTCTATTAGAAGAACTAATATTATGAAAATTGCAGTAAAAAAATAATAAAAGCATTTCTCACAATCTTTTTTTTCTTTTTTTGTACCAGAGATCGAACTCATGACCTTGTGCTTACCAGGCAAGTGCTTGAACCACTGGGCTAAATCTCCAACCCATCACAATCTTAAAATACATATGAAATCAAAAAGGACCCAGATTAGTCAAAACAATATTGAGCAAAAAGAGGAAAAATAGAGACATCACAATACCAGCTTTTACATTGTACTGCAAAATTACAGTAACAAAAACAACATGGTGCAAAAACCTACATGTAGACCAATGAAATAGAATGAAAGACACAAAAATCACATCGTGTACCCATAGCCATCTGATTTTGACAAAGCGACCAAAAATACATTGGAAAAAGGCAATCTCTTTAACAAATGGTACAGAGGAAATTGAATATCCATTTGTAGAGACCAAAACTAAATTCTTATCTCCCACCCTGTGTTAAAATCAAATCAAAATGAATCAAGATCTAGATCTAAAAACAGACATTTAAAAAATTTTGGAAGTTAACATAGGGAAAACACTTAAACTCATAATATTGAGAATCAGCAAATAGATTACAACAAATTAAAAAATTCTTCACAGCACAGGAAACAATTTATGTAGTGATAAGACAATCTGCAGACTGGGCCAAATTTTTCATTAGCTACCCCTGTGACAGAGGACTAGTATCTAGAGTACATAAAGAACTCAAAAGAATAAATCTCAAAAAAAGGTCTAATTTTTAAAATTAGCAATTGAAATAGACACTTCTCAAAAGAGGTATAAATGGCCAATAAGTACATGGGAAAATGTGCAGCATCACTGGCCATTAGAAAAAAGCAAATCAAAACAACACTGAAATTCTGTTATAATCCAGTCAGAATGGCTATCATCAAGGTCTTGACAACCCAAGATTGGAAGGGAGAAAAGGAGCCCTTCTAGATTGTTGGTGGGAATGGAAACTAGTATAACCAATATGGACATCAGTATGGAGACACCTCAAAAAACTAAAACTAGATATTTCACTCAACCCATCTGTACCTCCTGGATATATTCCTGAAAGACTTAAAGACACTATAGTGAAACATGCATCCCCATGTGTATAGCAGCATAATACAATTTAGCTAATATGGGAATATTATTCAACCATCAAGAAGAACAAAATCATGTTATTTGCATTAATATAGATGGAACTAAAGACCATCATAGTAAAGAAAATAAAGCAGACTCAGAAAGTTAAATATCACGTGTTTTCTCAAATTATAAATAAATGAATAAATAAAATAGAGACCCTAGGAAACTAGAAGGTTGATTGTTGTGAGGAAGGGATTGATGGAATAGGGAGAGGGGTATAAAGAGATTGGAAATGATCCAGATATGTTACATGCTTTTACAATTTCCCCAAAACAAACATAACTATACTGTATTACAAACATGCAGTAATTTTTAAAAATATAAACATTGTGAATACATCACAAAATGAACATATACACTTATTTTTATTGATCATATGTTTGGTTGCATTCTCATAATTTCACTTCATAAATATGTTTTTTTAGTATTAATCTGCAGTAGTAAATAGTATAAATCCTTTCCTTTTCTTCGGTTGAATTTTCTTAGTTCATTTTTTCTTTTCTTTCGGTTTTTTTGAGACAGGGTCTCACTATGTAGTTAAAGCTGGCCTTGCACTCACTATGTAGCCTGTGCTGACCTCTAATTTGAAGAGATTCTCTTGCCTCAGCCTCCTGAGTTCTAGGATTATAGGCGTGAATTAGATTACCACACCTGGTCTTAATCCATCATTAATGTGTGATTCATAAAAAATCATACATTCTATTTGTATTCTTCTAGCAATTACATGTATCCTTTTAAATCATATATTTGAATATTTTACACATCTAGAATTAATAAGCATTAGTAACATTTCATAAAAATTTTAAAAGTTTTAACACACAGTACTTTCACCACCCTCCAACAAAAGTCCTAATTTCATTTTGTAATTACCTTGAAATTTTGCTTCCACTTATAAAGTAATGACTTTTAATCATAAATTTAGTAGCATGGTTATTTACATTTAATTTTATATTTTACTGCTTTCTTAACCCTTTTACTTGCATCCATTTTTGTCTTTTTGCTCTTATTTTTCCTAATGCAACTGGAATACATTTGTGAATAACTCATTCAGAACATCTCTGAGGGTGAAAAATTCCCTAAAGCATTGCATGCTCATTCTCTATTTCACCTCTTGTTTGAATACTAATTTGACTGTGTCTCTGAGTCTGTATTCATCATTGTAGGCCACTTATAAGAATTTTAGTTTTTATTTGAAATATTTTTGAAAGGTTTTGAGCAGAAGAAAGACATGATCTGACTTACAAATTGAAAGGGTCAATTTGTTTACAAATTTCAGAATAAATTCCAGAGGGCCAACATTGGAGCAGGGACACAATTTGGAGACTAATGCAGCAATCCTCACAAGAAATGATAGTGGATTAGACCAGAACAATGACAATAAACAATGACAGTAAAAATTGGGACTTGACTAGATTTTGAATATAATATAAATATATATTTTGAAAGATTATTTTCGATTTTTTTTTTTTTTTTTTGCGGCACCTGGGATTGAACTCACTACGTTGCGCTTGCCAGGCAGGCACTTAGACCGCTGAGCTAGATCCCCAGCCCTTCAAATGATTTTTAAACACTTTAAATTTCCTAACAGATGGAAAAATCCTTATAAGACAATAGGAATAATCAAAGATAACTTCCAGGTATTTAACCTGTTGAAAAAGAAGTATAGACTTGCCATCAGCAAAAATGCCAAAGAACTTTCATGTACCAATTTTAACTAGAATATCAAATGTTTATTTTAGGACATACTGAGTTCCAGATATCTATTACTTTCTAAATGAAGATGTTATTACCCATAATTCATACTCTGCAATTTCTGTTTAATTCTTTTAAAAAGATCAAGAATTAAAGAAAATAAATAAACTCAGTATATAATCCATATAGTTTTATTTTTTGATACTTTAGACTTTTTAATTTGTATTTTTATTAATACATGTTTGAAGTACATAATGATTGCATTCCTCATGGAGAGATAAATAACACATCTTAATGCTGTTTTTCATCCCTGTCTCCTTCACTCCCTCCATTCTCCCTCCATCTCTTGGATGCTTTCCCTTCTGCAAAAGATTTATCTCCTTGTTGCCTATTATCTATCTGTGTCAGTTACTTTTCTCTCATTGCTGAAACAAATTACCTGACACCCAAAGTTAAAGGAGTAAAGTTTTATTTAGCTCACAGTTTGTGGAGGTTTCAGTCCATAATCAACTGGCTCCAAGACAGAGTGGCATAGCAAAGGGCAACAGTTTGTGACAGCAGAAGACAGTAAAAGCAACAAGAGCCAAAGGGGAGCAGCAAAGAAGACTCTTTCTCTCCCTTATATTGTATGAAGGCTACCCACATATAGTGTAGCATTCACACCCATACTTCCAGCATTGGATCATCAATCAATCACAAATTCTAGAATCCTGCCCCCATGACAGCATAAGGTTTTACGGGAACATCCAGACCCAAACCATAACCTTATGTTTCATTTTGCTTTTTAATTATTCATGCTTTGGGTTTCTCACATAAGAGAAACTATGTGATATTTGAGCTTATGTGTCTGATTTATTTTACAGCACATTATGGTCTCAAGGTGATTTTTGATCTCAAGGTGCATTATAGTCTCAATTTTCCTACAAATGATTTAAATTTATCCTTCATTATCTGGCAGAGTAGTGCTCTGCCGTGCATAAATGCCACATTTTCTGTATCAGTTATCTTTTATGAGTTGTGCCGCTGTGAACATGGATATGCATGGGTCACTGTACTATGCTGTCTTTTAACTGTTTTAGAAAGATACCTTGGGCTGGGGATTTAGCTCAGCAGCCTAAGCGCCTGCCTGGCAAATGCGAGGTTGTGAGTTTGATCCCCGGTGCTACAAAAAAAAAAAAAGAAAGAAAGATACCTAAAAGAGGAATAGCTGCATTGAATGAAATTTCTAGTTTTAGATTTTTGAAGATTGTCCATTCTGATTTCCACAGAAGTTGTACTAGCTTACATTCCTACCAACAATGAAGGCTTCTTTTTTCCCCATAGCTTCATCAGTATTTGTTGTTATCTGATTTCTTGATGATAGGCATTCTTTTTGTAGCAAGATAGAATCTCAGGGTTAATTTTCATTTTTCTAATAACCAAGGATGTTGAACATTTTTTTGTGTACTCTGGGGATTTGTAATTTTTCTTCTAAGCATTATCTGTAATTTCAATTGTCCATTTCTGATTGGGTCTTTTATTTTAGAGATGTAATTTTTTTGAGTTCTTTGTATATTCTAGATACTAGTCCTCTGTCTGATTCTATATGTTGTCTCTTCACTGTTCATTGTTTCTTTTGCTCTGCAGAATCTTTTTTATTTGGTATGAACCCATTTGTTGATTCTTGATGTTATTTCTTGTGCAACTGGGATTCTGTTCAAAAAGTTCTTGTCTACGTCTTCAAGAGTTTTACTTATTTTATTTCCAGCATATTGTTTCTGATTTAACATTTAGATCTTTCATCTATTTGATTTTAGTTGAGTGCATGGTGAGAGATATGGATCTAGAATCAATCTTCTGCATATAAATAGCCAATTTTCCAGCATTGTTTTTTTTCCAGCATCGTGTTTTAAAGAGGTTATCTTTCCTCTGAGTTATCTTTGGACCTTTGTCAAATATCACATAGCTGAATGTGTCTGGAGCTGTTTATGAATTCTCTGTTCTGTTCCATTCATTCATGTGTACATATTTGTGCCAGTTTCATGCTATGTTTTTTAACACTGTAGCTTTGTAATATAACTTGAGATCCAGGATTATGATGCTTTCAGCTTCACTCTTGTTACTCAAGATTGCTTTTGCTATTCTAGGTCTCTCCTGGTTCCAAATGAATTTTAGGATTGTGTGAGAAATGCTTTTGGTATTTAGACTGGAATTAAGTCTGATATCAATTTTGGAAGTATGGCCATTTTGACTATATTGGCTCTGCCTATCCAGGAACAGGGGATATCTTTCCATTTTGTAATCTCCTCTTTGATCCCATTTTTCAGTTTTTGTTGTAAAGGTCTTTCACTTCCTTAGTTAGGTTAGTTCCTAATATTGAATTGTTCTTGATGCTATTGTGAATGGTACTTTTTCTAATTTCTTTCTTGGAGAGTTCATTATTGGTGTACAGAAATGCTAATGATTTTGTATCCTGCTACATTGTTGAATTTGGCTACTAATTCTAGGAGTCTTCTGCACATGTTCCTTTTATTTTTTTCTCTTGCCTGATTATTCTGGCTAATGTTTTGAGTACTATATTGAAGAAGAGCAGTGATAATTGACATTCTTGAACCAACCTTGCATCTCTGGGTCGAAGCCTCCTGGTCAGCATGGATGAAAAGCTGGTGGTCAATTTATAACACCAGCTGAACTGGATCAGTGTGGTGCTGAGTGTGAATGGCCCACCTGAGGATTGTTGCCAAGAGAGAAAGGAGAACTGGAGAAGAAGAAGTAGCATTGTTGGTCCTCTGTGGTGTTGTTTGTTCTCCTGTTGCCATTGGGTCTCCTGGGGGAGCTTGTCGAGTTTCTTTCCTGTTTATGAAATTGGCTGTTCTCATCATCAGAGGAGTTCAGGACCTCACTGTCACTGAAGATGGCTGTGGTACTTTTCGGGGGAGCTCTGATTCTTTCTTTGAGCATTACTTCCTGGCTCCAATGCAGAACCCTCAGCCTGCTGGCACAGACTTTCTAGCCTCCAGTGCTGACCTTGGGGCCTTCCCAGCACAGATCCATGAAACAGACTTGCATGAGTCATTGTCATGGGCTGTAGGCCTCCAGCTGGACTCATGGGAAACACTGTCATGGGCTCTACATCTTCTGCTGAACTCATGCAGGATATTGCTGTGGGATTCAGGCCCTCACCTGGATTCCTTGGGTCTTAGTGTGTGGACAGATTTCCTGCACTTCTTGCATTTAACTCTTTGAGTGACTATTATAAAATATTACTACAAATTATGTGTCCTATATTGAATCGTTTTACTTGCAATCCCTGACTACAACAGTCAGGATGTATTATCTTTTTGATGATTTGTTGCATTCTTCCTCTCTCTCTTTCTTCTAGTTTTTTGTTTTTTGAGACCAGGTCTCATTATGTAGTTCAGGCTGACTTTGAACTTACTATGTTTCCCAGGCCAGCCTTAAACTAATGGCAGTTCTCCCGCTTCAGCCTTCTAAGTGCTGGCATTACAGGCATGTGCCACCATGCCTGGTGTGTTTTGTTGCATTCTGTTTGCCAGTATCTTATTGAGGATTTTTACATCTGTGTTCATTAAAGAGATTAGCCTGTAGTTTTATTTTTGGTTGGGTCTTTGTCTGGTTTTGGAATCAGGGTAATATTAGCATCCAAGAATGACTTTGGGAATACTCCTCTTTCAATTTCATTAAAGAGTTTGAGGAGTATGCATGTAAAATCTTCCCTGAGGTCCTCGTAGAATTCAGCAGTGAATATATCAGGATTTGGGCTTTTCTTGGTAGTTTTTTTTTTTAATTAATACTTCATTGTCATTTCCTGTTATTGGACTATTCAGGGTTTTTATATCTTCTTGGTTTAGTTTTGGTAACTCTCATGTATCTAGGAATCTATCCATTTCTTCTGAATTCTCTAATTTATGAGGGTACCAATTTTCAAAGTTGTTGCTAATAATCTTCTGGATTTTGGAGGTGTACATCATGATTTCACTTTTTTCATTTCTATTTGCATTTATTTGGGCCCTTTCTTTCCTTTTTGTAAGATTGGCTAGGATTTTGTGTATTTTATTTATTCTTTCAAAGAACCAGCTCTTCAATTCATTGATTCTTTGTGTATTTTTAGTCTTAATTTCACTATTTTCTGCTCTGAACTTTATAATTTTCTTCCTTATACCAGATTTATATTTGGATTCTTTTTTATATTTTTAGTACTTAGAGGTGCATCTTCAGGTTATTTATTTAGGCTTGTTCTGGTTTTCTAATATAGGCATTCATAATTATAAACTTCCTTCTATTGGGACTATATATATATATATGTATATATATTTGAGACAGGGTTTCACTGTGCAGTTAAGGCTAGACTTGAACTCACTCTGTAGCCTACAAATCCCCCTGCCTCAGTTTCCTGAGTGCCATGATTATTGGTATGTGCCACCACACCTAGCTAGGACTGCTTTTATTGTGTCTCTAAAGTTCTGGTATGTTATACTGGCATTATTGTTTGAATGTAGGAACTGTATCATTTCTTCCTTGATTTCTTCTGTGATCCACTGATTGTTCACTAATATATTATTTAATTTCATGCATTTGCATAATTTTTTGTGGTTTCTTTTGGCATTGATTTGTAGTTTCATTACGCTGTGATCTGATAGTATAATACTTTAGACTTTACTTTTACATGATTTGACAATTAACTAATCTTTATTGTCAAACCTAAATCATGTAACTTATTTCCTCAGAAACAACTCTCCTTAGAAATTCATATTATATGTAACATTTAGTTTGAAAATAATTAAACTAATCAACACAGATAGTATGAAGGGATTTGGGAGCAAAGGTAACTGATTCTTAGTAAACAACAAATTGAGAGTGGGAGCATGAAAGTATGAGCAGTTTACAAAATGGAACATGAAATACAAATAATCCCAAGGCTGACAACTTTTATAGCAGAACTACAGAGTATTTTAGTTGATCCAGTGAGCCAATCAGCTGATGGTCAATTTAAAAGCTTTATAACAGGCTATAAAATTGCCCTAAAACAAGCTTTTGCCCTGCTACTCTCCAAGTCACAATGTTGAGAGTGACTGTTTCTCTAGCACTCATTTACACTTTATATCAAACTATTTAAACCTCCACTTAGATGAAAAAAACTTCATGTTCAAATTTGCATATCTCTGAGTGTAAATGAACTTGACCATTTTTTGTATGCTTATGGGATATTTGTGTTTGGACACTTTATAAAATACACCTGGGGTATGTCCAAGTCTATTAAAATTATTGCTCATTTAAAATCAATTCATTTTTTAATATTTCATTTACACAATATCTAAGTATTTATTTTATTTTATTTTATTTTATTTTATTTTATTTTTGGAGTCGAACTCAGGACCTTGCACTTGCCAGGCAGGCGCTTGTGCTGCTGTGCTATATCCCCCCAGCCCATATTGTCTTTAATATTAACTCACTTGCCTTCTGTTCCTTTCTTATTTAGGAATTATTTGGAACTTGTTGCTGAATCCATTCAAGATTGGATCACAAAAGAAGAAGCTGTGTATCAGGAAGCTAAAATGGCTGAGGAAATCATTAGGACTAAGGGTGAGACAGAATTGAAAACTTCTGCTAGTGCCAAAAATTATTTTTCCCACAAAGATTTTTCTCTCAAAAAATCTAAAATTAAGTAATCAGTTTAGTTAATACCTAAAGTCCAAAGTTATGATATTTCTTACTTTAATCAAGATTGAATGTTTCAAGATAAAAAAGGGTTGCCCACAAAATTCCTGTGACTCTTCTTTGTCTCTAATAGATGGCTGCATTCCAAACATGATGAAATTGTACCTATATGGGATAAAGGAATTTGGGTCTTATATTGACCTCACTACCTGTCAAATCCGGAAGGTTTAATCTGCAGATCAAATGTTATGTATTAAGGAAATTATAAATGTCTTTATTGGTAGGACTGGTGAATTAAGCTAAGATTTGTTCACGAGATATATGAAGTTAACTCAGTTTTTGGGTCTCCATTAGACTAACTATGGATTCCATCGATGAGATTCAATCAAGACCCGGCTTAGAGCAACAAACAGGGATCCTGAGGCTACCTCACCGTAGGAATAAAGAGATAAAGGGAATACATGGAAGCTTATGGCAGAGACTAGAAAGGACTTTTGGATCAATGTGTATATACTTTTTGTTGTTGTTGTTGTTATTGTCAATTTCCATGGCTTTAGGCCAATATGTGGAAAAAGAGAAGAGGGTGACAAAGAGAACAAAGTAGATTTTTAGAAGGATACTTGATTAATTAAAGAAGTGGAACAGTAAGCAGTTTATCTGGAAAATATAGTTCATCGAGTGTGTGCAAAAAAATGGACTCTCTGTTAATATTAACTGCTTATAATAGCCAGCGTTGAAAGTGAGTTTTCATTAAAGGAAAACCTATGCCATTTCCATATTTTTTACAGCCTCTGTTAATTACCAGAGGACTTTGTACATCGCCTAATGTTAAAGTAAAATTTAAACTAAATTGAAGATGAATCTTTATCAAATCCACCAAATGGTTGTATAATCCATAGCTCCACTTCTTCCTAGTGAGTGTCACAGCACCAGTTACCTAGAGAAGTGATAGGATTGTTTAAGAAATAAAGTTAAGGCTGCCATCTCACGCTTAAATCTGTGGCCATACTTGCCCCATATGCAGGTAAATTGGTAAGTTGGCTTCTTTTTCTTTAAATGCCACTGAACAAACCAAAAGCTTAATATATAGATATCTTAGAAATCCAGAAAATGGTCGATTTGGTATTGAAATGCACCTGGTGGGTGTTGCATTCAGTTACAGTTCCGTCGAATCAGAAAAGATACAAACCTGCCAAGCAGAATGCCTATGATGAAAAGAAAAGGACTTTAATATAACGGAAAAGTTAGATGGATGCTGATATTTCTTACTTTAATCAAGACTGAATATTTCAAGATTAAAAAAAGTTGCCAACACAATTCCTGTGACTCTTCTTTGTCTTTAATAGTCTGAAGTGGTCTCAAGGTATTAAAAATTAGGTGGAAGTTTTAGGGCAAGAGATTCAGTTTACTAAAAACTGCAACATCTCAGGACTCTGAGAATGGAATGCACTGTCTCCAGTGACTGTAATAACCCCTCCCAAAATGGGTGCACTTCAGAGGTTCAAGAGATGGCAGGAAAGAATTTAGAGGTGAATGAACAGGGTGTTGAATTTGACAGCCTTCGAGATTCCCCGCTAACTCAGAGATTTAGTTCTTCTATCCTTTTGGGGAGTGCTAAAAAGTTTAATGTTCTCTGATTATAGGTAACAAAGTAGTGAACAAAACAGAAGTAACCGATCAAGAGAAAGAGAAAGAGAAAGAAAAGATCCCTTTTATTTTAGAAGGCTCTCTGAAGGTAATCCAAAGAACAACAAAGGATGCTGATTCATCACAAATTCGAAATTACTTTGTGACAGAAAGTTGTGTGGAGTAATGGGAAGCGATCTTCTGTACTAAACCTTCAGGAATAATTAAAAAGAAAGGATTGTGCATTTACCAAATTGTATCTTTCACCAGATGATAAGTTTTTCAGAGAATTTGTGCGTTTATTTATTCTCATATAATCACAAATCAGGGCAGTACCTTGTTCATAGCTGGTATATTCTTGACTTTTTTTTAACAGGGGTTTATTTTGGTTGGATACGTTTGACTATAATAGTAATATATGTTTTCATTATAATTTAAAATTATACTGGACTATATCCTAAATTCTTCACATAAGAAATATTAAAGTTCTGGTATGCTGTGTGCTCATGCAAGTGCACAGCACTAATATGTAGAGGGGCTTGGGGGGGTCTTTTTTGGTTATGATTTTAGCTTTGGTTTGATTTTGAACTTCTATCCCTGTGGAGTTTTGTGTCACCCTTCTGTCACCCTGTGGAGTCTAGCATTTTCCAACTCAAAAGCTATGCAAACCCTCTGATTTAAGGGTTTTTAAAGAGGCGTCATCACATCGATATGATCAATTATTAGCACAGTCTCCAGCTCTTCTGCCCCACCCCAAAGTTGGGGTGGGTTTTCTGAAAGTGCCAAGCTTCTCATTTGGCAGGATTTGATCTTTGTGGTAACCAGCTCTCACCCCATCCTGAAGAAATCTAAGTTTGCTAAGAGTTGTTTCATTAGTACAAAAGATGCTTCTATCACTTATGAAATTCCAAGGGATTTAAGGGCTTTGTGCCAGGATCTAGGAATGAAAACCAAGTATGCAATTCTTAGTATATTGTAATATCATAGTTTCCATTAATATCAGATTTTACTTATCTAAAAAAAAACTTTATTTTGCTCCTACTCATTGAACGTTGTTTTCATGTATAAGATTCTTGGTTGGCATTTTTTATTTCCTGTTAGCATTCTTGAGATATTATTGTGCATTCTCTTTGCTGACTTTATTTCTGTTAAAAAATTGATTATCACCAGGGATCTAGCTCAGTGGCCTAAGTGCCTGCCTGCCAAGCGCGAGATCATGAGTTCAATCCTTGGTGCCACAAAAAAAAAAAAAAATTGATTATCAGTCTTTTAACTTTTCTGTATCTGCTATGCTGGTACATGTTTAGTGCTTTCTAGAAAAATAAAATGTGCATATAAGTAAATACACAATTTTATTATAAATGTCACTGATAAATATTTATATGGTACACAATTTCAAATAATAAAACAATATAGTATTCTGTACTGTAAATTCAAATTATTGAAAGACAGCATGTATAGCACAAAATTTATAAATAATACTAAAATGCTTAATACTCATTGTGAACTCAATGATTTTTAAAAATATCCACTGTTTTGAAATATTTTAGATTTTGAAGTATTTTAGATTTAATGCTAAATTCTTGTGTTGTTGGCCAACATGTAGTTTACAATTGACAAGTATAATTTTAGTGTGAATGTTGATTAATATTTTCAATCATGTTAACAAGACAAAAGTGAAAGAACAAAATGGCATATCTCATTTGGTCAGCAGTGACATGAGCAACTTCTGGACTGAATCAAGTAATAGTTTCTGAATACTGAATGAATACTTTCACAGTTGTGCTCATTACAGTGTAAAAGTTACCAACACAGCACACTTTTAAATTTAATCTGTATTATTAACATTCTCTCCATCATTTTCTTTGCTGCAGATAATCAACAAATAATCAGTGAATTCTGGTTTGTACACTTGCGGATATCTGTAGTATAAACACTCCCACAGTGGCTAACTTCAAACTACCATTGTGGCATCCTAGAATGCTGGGCTGGGTACAGTGTACAAGAGTATCTCCAGATAGAGGGTCTCATGGGACTTCTTCCCAGGCTCTTCGTGTCCTGAACAAAGAATTGGGCACAACACACAAAAAGAGGCAGTGAAAGCAGACATTTACTGAAGGCAGAAAATACACATGCTCTGCAGCCTGAGAGTCAGGCAGTGAAAAGGCTTGTGGTGGCCTCAGTATAAGGGACAGAGGTCTTTTATTTTTGGTTAGGATTCCAAGTCCTCCCAGAGTGCTATCTTAGCCGGTTTGACAACTCATGCTGAGTCATGTCCTCTGTGTTAGCTGCACAGGTCCTTTCACTTCTGCTATAATTCTATCAATAAGATGCAACCCATATGGATGAGTAGATAATGAGTTTGTTCATGGTCAAACATTACTTTCAGACACTTTGAGGTGTTTCTGCACCTGCCCCTGAATTGAGGATTTCCCTAAGAACTGATTTATAGGCCACAACTTTGACTGTGGCTATTATTTTGGGAGTGTGAGTGAAGTCCCTGGGCAGAACAAGGATCCTAATCATTGATGAGAAAGTGATCTTTAGCCAGTGATTGATAGGCAGACATGCACTAGCCCATGCTAACTACTATTCTAGTTACACATCATTGCATAGTGCCATGCTTCTACAATATTGATAGCACTGATAAAATAACCTCAAGATGATAGATAACAGTGAAATATAGCGAAGAGGCTCTATAAATAATAATTAAGTGTAACAAAGCTATTATGAGTTGGTGAATTTTAAGCATTTATTGCCTTTAAATATTTTATTTAATTGTGCATTTCCATGATTTATCTTTTGATGATGGTTGTGGTGATCAACTGGCTCATAAATTCCTAAACATTTAACAATGGACTATTTTAAGTCAAGTCTAGCTACTACATTATTTCCTGCTTTTGATTCACTAACCTTCCTGATTGTTGGAATTAACGTCTTTCATCAGATTTGGAAGTGTCTTAGGCATTATCTGCTCAAAAGTTCATTCATTACCTTTTGAAAAGTTCTACCTCATCTCCAAGACCATCAAATTTACTTCATCATTGTAGATATTCCCTACTTTCTTATATTTTAATACCTCTTTTTTATTAATTTAAGCACAATAAAGCTTATTTCACATTACTGTTTTATATTCTCTTGTTTCATTATTCCAATATCGATGGTCTTTGCAGATATACTTTCACATTTTATTTCTTCTCGTTCTTTCTCATACTGGCTTAGCTCTTCATGTCATCTGATTTTAATTTGTGAGATCATATCAACTCATAACTTTTTAAAATAAAATTTTAAAGCAATGTGCATTTTAGCCACAAATCTGTGGGAGGACAGGCCTGAGGCCAGGAGTCCTTGGGGGAGACACCTTCTTCCTACCCCATTGCTTAGTCCCAGAACCAAGGAAGCATGATGTAATTCTCATTGTCTTCTGTGGGGAAAGATTTGTTTCTAGTTCACCCAACGAAGGTGTTTTTTGTTTGTTTGTTTGTTTGTTTGTTTGTTTAGCCATCTTTCTTCAGAGGCTTCTGATCTATTCTCCCGGGTTTTGTCTCTAATCTTCATGATCCATTAAAACAAAGATTTAGGCTGTTAGGGATGGTGAAATCGTATCTTTAGTGCTCACATACTACATATTTCTTGTGGGATAAGTGCTCTAAGTGCTTTTTCATACCTTTTTCTTTTCTGTCAGTTCAATTATGCATTACAATGATTATTTTTAAAAAAGACTTCATCCATTGTTGTTTTAAAAAAAATTTGTGCCAGGAATGTTTCTCAGAATATCTAGTCTGTTGTATTGCTGATAAACCAACTTTAGGACTTAAATTAAGAATAAATTACATCTGAAGAAAGATAAGAGATAGGGAGACCAACGAAAGCCTGTCATGCGGGCTAAAGATAATAAAAGGTTGAACTCAGAAAATTACACCAAAGCATGAGAAATGAAGCTGAATTGAAGAAGAATCTCTGACAGGATTTAGTATAAAGAAGTTGGGCAGGAAGCCAGGCGTAGTGGCTCACGCCTGTAATCCCAGCACTTGGGAGGCTGAGACAGGCGGATCGTTGTGAGTTCGAGACCAGCCTGGGCTGCAAAGTGAGCTCAAGGCCAGCGTGAAC
>RJWT010030806.1:0-14543 GCA_004365215.1 Cuniculus paca | reverse complement strand
GAAATGACCATGTGGTTCTTCTCTTTGGCTCTATTGACATGGTGTATTACATTTAGTGATTTGCATATGTTGAACCATCCTTGCATTCCTGGGATGAATCCCACTTGGTCATGGTGTATAATCTTCTTTTTTTTTTTTTGCAGCACCAGTGATTGAACTCACAATCTTGCTCTTGCCGGGCAGGCTCTTAGACTGCTGAGCTAGATCCCCAGCCCTGGTGTTTTTGAGACAGGGTCTCACTATTCCGTTCAGGCTGGTCTTGAGATCACTTTGTAGCCCAGGCTGGTCTCAAATTCACAACAATCCACCTGTCTCAGCCTCTTGAGTGCTGGGATTACAGGCGTGAGCCACCATGCCTGGCATGGTGTATAATCTTCTTGATGACTTGCTGCATTCTGTTTGCCAATATTTTATTGAGGATTTTTGCATTAATGTTTATTAGGAAAATTGGCCTGCAGTTCTCTTTTTTGGTTGGCTCTTTGTCTGGTTTTGGTATTAGGGTAATACTTGCTTCCAGGAATGATTTAGGGCGACTTCCTTCTCTTTCAATTTCATTAAAGAGTTTGAGGAGTGTTGACACTAGGTCTTCCTTGAATTTCTTGTAGAATTCAGCTGTGAATCCATAAGGACCTGGACTTTTCTTGGTTGGTAGCATTCTAATCACATTTTCAATTTCCTTAACTGAAATTGGGTTATTCAGTAGTTTTACCTCTTCTTGATCCAGTTTTGGTAATTGGTATGTTTCTAGAAATCTGTACATTTCTTTGGTGTTATTGAATCTATGAGAGTAAAGATTTTCCAAGCACGTATTGATGACCTTCTGTATTTCCACAGGGTCTGTAGTGATTTCACCCTTTTCATTCCTTATTGCATGGATTTGAGTTTTTTCTTTCCTTTTTTTAAAAAGGTTGGCCTAGGGCTTATCAATTTATTTATTCTTTCAAAGTACCAGCTCTTTGATTCATTGATTCTTTGTATTGTTTTCTTACTCTCAATTGTATTAATTTCTGTGCTGACCTTTATAATTTTGTCCCTTCTTTTGGCATTGGGTTGGGCTTACTCTTCTTTTTCTAGATGTTTGAGGTGTAACATCAGATTGTTCATTTTTGTTCATTCCATTTTCGAGATGTGGGAATTCACTGCAATAAATTTCCCTCTGAGGACTGCTTTCATTGCATCCCACAGATTCCAGTAAATTTTATTTGTATTTTCATTTGCTTGTAGATACTGTTTAATTTCTTCTTTAATTTCCTCTGTGACTCACTGATTGTTCAGAAGTGTGCTATTTAATTTCCATGTGGTTTTTTCTTGGTTTTTTGTGTGTGTGTGTGTGTGTTTTTTTGTGGTGCCAGGGATTGAACTCATGACCTTGCGCTTGCTGGCAGGCGCTTAGACCGCTGAGCTAGATCCCCAGTCCTGGTTTTTATGAGACAGGGTCTCACTATGCCACTCAGGCTGGCCTTGAGCTCACTTTGTAGCCCAGGCTGGTCTCAAACTCACAATAATCTGCCTGTCTCAGCCTCCCGAGTGCTGGGATTACAGGCATGAGCCACCATGCCCAGCAATTTCCATGTGTTTATGGAGTTTTTGCAGTTTCTTTTGTCATTAATTTCTAGTTTGATGGCACTGTGATCAGATAGTATGCATGGGAAAATTTTGATTCCTTTGCATTTACTTAAGCATGTTCTATGGGCTAATATATGCTCTATTCTAGAAAATGTTCCGTGTGAAGTGAGAAGAATGTATATTTTGATGTTGTTTGGTGGAAATCTCTGTAGATGTCTACCAGGTTCATTTGTTCACAGGTTTGATTCAGTTCTGTTATTTCTGTGTTGATTTTCTGTCTAGCTGATCTGTCTCTGTGTCAAGGGTTTGTTAAAGTCTCCCATTATAATTGTGCTGTTGTTTATTTGATTTTTCATTTCTATTAATATTTCTTTTATATAGTTGTGTGCTCCCATATTCATTGAATATATATTTAAGATTGTTATTTCTTCCTCTTGGAGTTTTCCCCTAACCACTATGTAGTGACCTTCTTTATCACTTTTGACCATTCTTGGTTTGAAGTTCACATCACCTGCGAGCAGAATAGCTACCCCTGCTTTTTTCTGGGTTCCTGTTGCATGGATTATTGTTTTCCATCCTTTGACTTTCAGCCTAAGAATTTCCTTTGGGGTTAGATGAGTTTCTTGTAGACAGCATATGGTTGAGTGTTGTTTCTTGATGCATTCTGCCAGTCTGTTTCTTTTGATTGGTGAATTGAGGCCATTTACATTAATGGTTATAACTGATATATACTGGCTTGTTTTAGTCATGTTATCTTTCTGTGGTGGTTTCTTTACCTTTTCCCTCTACTTAATTGCATGTCCTGCTTGGTGTTCTTCTTCTGTTGACGTTTATTACATCATAGCTATTTTCATGTCTATCTAGAGTATCTTTCAGTATTCTTTGCAGGATTGGTTTGGTGGTTATGAACTTCTTCAGCTGCTCTTTGTCATGGAAGTATCTTATTCCTCCATCAATTTTGAAGGATAGTTTTGCAGGGTACATCAGTCTGGGTTGAAAGTTGTTTTCCTTTAGGTCTTGAAATACCTCACTCCATGCTCTTCTTGACTTCATTTTTTGTGTTGAGAAGTCTACTGTGATTCTGATGGGCTTTCTTTTATAGGTGATTTGCTTCATTGTCTAACAGCTTTTAATATTCTGTTCTTATGTTGAATTTCTGGAATGCTGATAATTATATGTCTGGGTTTTGATTTATTTTGGTTATGGCTACTTGGAGTTGTATATGCTTCACTTATCTGTATGTCAGTTTCCTTTCCCATGTTTGGGAAATTTTGAGCTATGACTTCTTTAAATAGTGTTTTTATACCATTTCTATTTCCTCCTTTTTCATTTATGCCTCTGTTTTATATTGTTTTTCTTTGTGTCATCTTCCAACTGCTGAATTGCTATTTCCTGATTCTTTGTTATTTTTAAAAGATGTTTCCTTTGTTCCTCACTAGCTGCAATCATGTCTTCAAGGTCTGAAAGTCTATTTTCACATTCATTGAGGTGGCTTTTCCAGCTTTCAATGGCCTTCTGGATTTCCTGGATATCTCTTTGAATCTGTTTCATGTATTCTAATTCTTTCTTGTGTTCTTCATTCATGGTTTCCATCCTTCTGCAGTGCTCTTCTATTTTTCCAACTATATCTTCTTTAGATGTGCTTAGCATTTCTTTCATTCCATTTATCATCTCTTGTTTTACCTGAGAAATCATTTCTAATCTCAGTTTTTTTAAAGTTTCATGGAGTTGTTTCTTACTTCAGTTTCTGTCATTTCAGAAGTTTCAGGTGTGTGGCTTATATTTTGTTCTATGTCCTCATCTCTTTGGCTTGTTTGGGAAGGACTGGAGGTGCAAGATTGCATTTTTCCTTTTTGTTTTGTCATTTTCCTGTATTCCACTGTGACAGGTGAATCCAACATGCCCATTTGAGGTGCCAAGGCTAGGTGAAACTCACAGTGCACACCTTCCGCTCCAGCCAAGTCTACCACTGTGGATGTTCTGTTGCTGGTCAGTGTCTGAGTGGAGCCCAGGCAAGACCCCAGGGATGCTCCAAATGTCCCGAGCTGATGGTGGAATGGGCACATGTCCCTACTGGTCTGCTCACAAGGTCCCAAGCTGCATAGCTATGTGGAATTTGCTCTGCATGCCTTCAACTCAAGCCTGGCCCAGAGCAGCAGCTCTACTGCTCTGGGTGAGTGGTCTGGGCCCAGTCAGGACCCCAGAGATGCTCCAAACATCCTGGGGTGATGGTCAGAGGGGCTCAGGTCCCTACCAGTCTGCTCACGAGGTCCCAAGCGGCACAGATAGGTGGAATTCACTGTGTCTGCTTTCAAATCAAGCTAGGCCCAGAGTGGCAGCTACTATGCTGCTCCAGGGTCAATGGGCTGGGCCCAGGCAGGACCCCAGTGATGCTCTGAACCTACTAGGCTGATGGTGTGATGGGCACAGCTCCCTACATTTCTGCTCATGGGGTCCCAAGCTGCATGGCTTGGTGAAATTCACTGTGTGCACCTTCAACTCAAGCCAGGCCCAGAGCAGCAGCTGCTATGCTGCTCTGGGGTGAATGGGCAAGGCCCAGGCAGCATCCCAGGGATGCTCCGAAGGTCCCAGCCTGATGGTCAGTGGAACGCAGGTCCCTCAAAAATTTCTTCACACTAAGGTAAATGCAGAGAATTTGTTTGAAACCCTTCAATAATTCAATTATAGCACAGGTTCTGTTTGGGTCACCAAGCCTTTGATAGAGTTCTGAGAATTCTCACCGCCTCTATTTTTTTTTCTTTTGAAAAAGATAAAAAGATTTTAAAAATTGGAAACTATGATACATAGTTTCAAAACAATGTAATAGGAGATTAGCAATGGTTAATACAGTGCATATTATTATCTTAAAAGTAGCTGCTCAGATTACAAGATAAAGACATCAGAAATTGATCAAACTATATAACCACAAACAGAACATTTTTGAAGAACTAACAGAAATTAAAAGCATAGTTATTCTAATATATATATATGATGTGATAGAATACCTATATATATGCACACACACATATATATGTACATATATATACATATATATTATCCTTTCTCTTTTCTCCTTTCCTACATTATAGTTGTTCTTTCCCCTTGAGCAGTTTCTTCCCTTTTTACTTTCACAGTATTTATTATTCATTTTGGATCTTATTTACTCTTTGTTTTTTACAATAAGGAGACAATGTGAGGTTTACACATGTAAGACTTGATTCATCTCACTTATGAGTATGGTCTCAAGTTGCATCCATTTACCTATGAAAGTCTTGAGTTTATCCTCCTTTAGAGCTGAGTAGTACTTCATTGTATAAAAATACCACACCTTTTTTATCCATTCCTTGGTTGATGGGCATTTGGGTTGTTTCCAAGATTTGGCTATTACAAATTATGCTGCTTTAAAGATGGGTGCACATGTATTGTTCTGGTATGATGTTTTCAACACTTCTGGGAAAATACCCAGAAGGGGAATAGCTGGGTCGAATGGAACATACAATCCTAGGTTTTGGAGACTCTCCACACTGATTTCTGCAGTGATTGTACCAGTTCACTCTCCCACCAACAGTGGTGAAGTGTTCCTTTTTCCCCACAGCCCCTCCATCATTTGTTATTGGTTGATTTCTGGATGATAGTGTAAGAAACTGAAAGAGTAAATAAGATCCAAAAGTTACAATAGAGATAGTAAAAGGAAAAGAAACTGCTCAAATGGAAATTATATTCTTTGATCAATTTTGCATGTCTGTAACTGATAACCTGAGCAACTATTTTGAAGATAACAATATGCAATATAAAAACCATTGTTAAATTCATATCCTCTTTGTTTGAAATCCTATATTGGTATTTTCTTTTTTGCTGTTTTGTTTCTTGATTTTTCTTTTTTTCTCTTTAAAATAAAAATAATGGGCCTCTGAAGTGCACAGATACTTCTCCAGTGAAGACATAGAAGTGGCAAATAAAAACATGAAAAAATGTACATCACTGATCATTCACAAAATGCAAGTTAAAACAACACTGGGATTGCATCTCACCCAAAAAAGAATGACTATTATCATGAAATCAACCAATAAGAAGTGCTGGTGGTACTGTGGTGGAAATGGAACACTTCTACATTTTTGGTGGGCATGTAGACTTGTGTGACCATTGTGGAAATTAGTGTGGAGATTCCTCAAAAAAACTGAAACTAGAGGGTTCCATTCAACCCAGCTATTTCTTTTCTTGGTATCTTTCTGAACAAATTAAAAGCATATGTGTTGGTTATGTTTCTCTCATTGCTGAGTCAAAATGCCTGATGCCCAAAATTAAGGAAGAAAAGGTTTATTTAGCTCATAGTTTGTGGAACTTTAAGTCCATAATCAGTTGGTTCCAAGGAAGGGTGATGTGGCAGAGGAGCAGCAGTTCATGGTGGCAGAAGACAGCAAAAACAAGTCAAATATGGAGGAATGTGGGGAGAAAACTCTGTCCCCTATACTGTATGTAGGGGAACCACCCTAGAATGGGTGTAGCACTCACACCCATAATCCCAGCATTGGATCATGAATCATTCACAAACTGCATGAGGGTTTATGGGAGGGACATTCAGACACAAACCATAACACATCTGCTATAGGTATTCACAGCCTTCTGCATACAGTTTTTACAAATGTACAGACAAAGCCTAGGGTGAACAGTACCCAAGCATCATGGTGCTAGAGATTGGAATGAAACAAGAATGCATCTGTAACTATGGAGTTGTATAGTACTCAGTCTATATGTCCAGACCCACAGAATTTTCTTTGCTTTACAAAATAATGAAAACATAAAATAATTGAGAAGTATAAAGTATCTATTATGTGTTGGTACAGTGATGGGTACAAAGCAAGAGAAAAGTCTCAGAGGGAATTTTGAATCTATGCAGCTTCTTATAGACTGATGGATTCCAATCCTAGGTGAAATCAGTTATGAACTCTGATGCTGTATTAGGTGATCAGATTGGAGAAACCTTTTCTGGCAGATATGATACATGTAGGGTCGCTTCCCGGTATGTCTTCTCATGTGTCACTTCAGCTCATCTGAGCAGTAGAACCTCCATTTGCATCCTTGAACATTGTATTCATAGAGCTTCTGGCCTGGATCAGAGAGACAAAGAGATCCTTGTTAGGCTGTGGTGCAGGGTGAGGCAGGGATTTGGAAAAGAACAAAGGAAAACTAAGTAGGAGGAAGTGGGAGAGGAGACAGATTGAAGGAGACTGGAAGCCAGGAAAGAGGAAGAGCTGTAAGACAGGATGAGTGGAGGCCAAGTTGAAAGGACAGGAAGAAAGAGGAAGAGACATGTAGAGATGTAGCTCAGTGGTAGAGTCTCGCATGTGGGAGGACATAGCATGTGGGAGAAGCCAGATTCAATCCTCAGCAATGGTGCTGGTGGCAACAATGCCCAGTGAGCTCAAGGCTTTGTAAACACACCCATCTAGAATCTCTCCATGGTAGGTACCTGAACCCACACTTACCACTGTGTGTGTGCTGGTGGACCACAGATAAGAAGACCTCCAGTAAGATTTCCCACAATCTTGGTGTGGGCAGATGTAGGGCTTTCCAATCTTGGACTTCTTCAGCAGTAGATGACTCTTAGTCTGTAAGTTCCCATTCTTTTCTGGGAGTTGTTCCTCCATCAAAGGGGAGCTTGGCAAGTTTAGAAGTCTTGGCTGTGCCACTGCTACAAGGTGATAGTCCCTACTGACGGTGTGACCATTGCTTAAGGTCACTATCTGGTATCCTTTGAGTCTCTCCCCATTCCAGGTGTTTGTCATCTGTTTCATGTGGAGGCTCTGGTCCCCAACACAGGTTGCTGTCACACCCCAGTAGAAGATCTTATGACTCCTGTGGATGGTCATCTGGCCCCCAGAGAGTGTCTGATTGTCATCAATGGTCTTCATCTGACCTCCCCACAATGTGGTCATCTGGATGCCATGGAGACTCTGGTTACACCTTTTGTCTTGCATCTGGTACCTTTCATGAGAGATACTGCAGAACTCACTGATTTACTTGAGAAAAAGATAAAAACTTAAGATATACAATTGCATAAGCAATTATAAGATTGGCTTATGTTGGTTACCTACAGATTTGGATAAGAAGTGTATGGAGGGTGTCACACACAGGAGACTGAATGTTTCAACACAATTCCTAGAGTTTAGTGCAGTGTCCTGTGTAAGTCTGTATCAGGGGATCAATGTGCCTATGAAGAAAGACCAAAGGGTCTTCCAGAAAAGGCTTAAGGATCCCCCATGAAATTGGAAGTGTTGCTGGAAAGCTGAAGTGTCTACTACTGAAGCTAGAGTCTCAGCTGAAGATAAAGAATGAAGCTCCTCTGAAGATCAGAAGCAGATCCATCCTTTCTGATTTTCCATTTATGTTATTCAGATGAGCAGCCACCCTAGAGTATAGAAATCCTGAGGTAATTTGTTTTTTATTTAATTTTTTTATTTTAAAGAGAACAAAACAAAACAGAACAGAGTTAAACACAACAAAGCATTTCAGAACAAAACACTGCAAGCAATACAGGTCTTCAAAGCATAACGATAGGAGATTAACAATGGCTACCATAGTGTCTCTTGTTTTCTTGGAAATGGTTGTTCGTACATTCACACACACTAAACTCAAATGAACCAAATAGCATAAAGCCAGATAAAACAAAAGAGTGAAAGCATTACAGGCCTTCAAATCAGACAAGAAGAAATCAACAATGGCTACCTTAATGTCCCTTGTTTTCTTCAAAAAAGCTGTTTATATCTTCGCACATATTGCAATCAAACAGTAGAAAACAGACTTAAACCAAGCAAATCAAAGAATAAAAGCATTATTGGACTTCAGAACCTTTTCCCTATATTTATTGGGGATTTTGCATCTTATTGATTCTTTCAGTTTCTTACGCTAGGGAGATGATGCGGTATTTACACATGTGAGGTTGATTTATTTCACTTATGTCTCTGGCCTCAAGTCACATTCACTTACCTATAAAAGACTCAATGTGGATTCACCCAGAGCAGCATGGCAGCTCCTGCTCTGGGCCTGCTCTGGGCTCCTGCTCTGAGTTGAAGGTGTGCACAGTGAATTCCACCTAGCCATGCAACTTGGGACCTTGAGAACAGACTGGTAGGAATTTGTGCCCATCCCCCATCAGCCCGGGACATTTGGAGCATCCCTGAGGTCGTACCTGGGCCTGGCCCATTTATCCAGAGCAGTGTAGCAGCTGCTGCTCTGTGACCAGCTTGAGTTGAAGATACGCACAGCAAATTCCACCTAGTCGTACAGCTTGGGACCTTGTGAGCAAACTGGTAAGGACCTGTGCCCCTCCCACCATCAGCCTGGGACATTTGGAGCTTCCCTGGCTTCCTGCCTAGGCTCCATCCAGACACTGCCCAGCAACAGAACAGCCACAGTGGCAGTATTGGCTGGAGCTGAAGGTGCACACTGTGAGTTTCACCTATCCTTGGCACCTCAACCATGCATGTACGATTCACCTGCCACAGTGGAATACAGCAAAATGACAAAACAAAAGAGAAAAATGCAGTCTCACACCTCCAGTCCTTCACAAGCAAGCCAAAGAGACACAGACATAGAAGAAAATATGAGCCACACACCTGAAACTTCCAAAACGATAGCAACTGAAGTAAAGAAACAATTCCATGAAACTTTAAAGGAACTGAGATTAGAAATGATTTCCCAGGTAAAACAAGAGATGATAAATGTAATGAAAGAAACACTAAGCACATCTAAAGATATAGTTGGAAAAATAGAGGAACACTCCAAAAGGATGGAAATTTTGAATGAAGAATACAAGAAAGAATTAGAATGCATCAGATTCAAAGAGATATAAAGAAAATCACGAATGCCATTGAAAGCTGGCAAAGCTGCCTCAATGAATGTGAAAATAGAATCCCAGACCATGAAGACATGATGGCAGCTAGTGAGGAACAAAGGAAACATCTTTTTAAAAAAAAACAAAAAATCAGGAAATAGCAATTCAGCATTTGCAAGATGACACAAAGAAAAACAATATAAGATTGCTGGGTGTAATTGAAAAAGAAGAAAACAGAAATGGTATAAAAACACTATTCAAAGAAGTGATAGCTCAAAATTTGCCAAACATGGGAAAGGAAACTGACATACAGATAAGTGAAGCATATACAACTCCAACTAGCCATAACCAAAATAAATCAACACCGAGACATATAATTATCAGCATTCCAGAAATTCAACATAAGAACAGAATATTAAAAGCTGTTAGACAATGAAGCAAATCACCTATAAAAGAAAGCCCATCAGAATCACAGCAGACTTCTCAACATAAACAATGAAGTCAAGAAGAACATGGAGTGAAGCATTTCGAGACCTAAAGGAAAATAA
This sequence comes from Cuniculus paca, assembly GCA_004365215.1. Taxonomy (NCBI): domain Eukaryota; kingdom Metazoa; phylum Chordata; class Mammalia; order Rodentia; family Cuniculidae; genus Cuniculus; species Cuniculus paca. Next base: position 4,595 of record RJWT010030806.1, on the reverse strand, counting down.
CATACAACCCAGACTGACGTACCCTGCAAAACTATCCTTCCAAATCAATGGAGAAATAAGATACTTCCATGACAAAGAGCAGATGAAGAACTTCATGACCACCAAACTAACTCTGCAAAGAATACTGAAAGATACTCTAGATAGACATGAAAATAGCTATGATGTCAAGAAATTCAACAGAAAAACACCAAGCAGCGCAAGCAATTAAGTAGAGAGAAAAGGTAAAGAAACCACTGCACAAAGATGACATGACTAAAACAAGCCAGTATATATTAGTTATAACCATTAATGTAAATGGCCTCAATTCACCAATCAAAAGAAACTGACTGGCAGAATGCATCAAGAAACAACATTCAACCATATGCTGTCTACAAGAAACCCACCTAGCCCAAAGGAAATTCATAGACTGAAAGTTAAAGGGTGGAAAACAATAAATACTCCATGCAATGGGAACTCCCCAAAGAAAAGCAGGGGTAGTTATTCTGTTCATGGATGATGTGAACTTCAAACAAACAATAGTCAAAAGAGATAAAGAAGGTCATTATATACTGGTTAGGGGAAAACTTCAAGAGGAAGAAATAACAATCTTAAATATATATTCACTGAATATGGGAGCACCCAACTATGTAAAACAAATCTTAATAGAAATGAAATATCAAATAAGCAATAATAAAATTATAACAGGAGACATTAACATACCCTTGACACAAAAAGACAGATAAACTAGACAGAAAATCAACAAAGAAATAACAGAACTGAATCAAATCTGTGAACAAATGGACCTTGTACATGTCTACAGAGTTTTCCACCCATCAACATCAGAGTATACATTCTTCTCAGCTTCACATGGTACATTCACTAGAATATACCATACATTAGCCCACAGAACATGATTAAGTAAATGCAAAGGAAACGAAATTGTCCCATGCATACTATCTGATCACAGTGCCATAAAACTGGAAATTAATGACAAAAGAAACTGTGAAAACTCCATAAACACATGGAAATTAAATAGCACACTCCTGAACAATCAGTGGGTCAAAGAGGGAATTAAGAAATTAAACAATACCTACAAGCAAATGAAAATACAAATACAACTTACCAGAATCTCTGGGGTGCAAAGAAAGCAGTTCTCACAGGGAAATTTATTGTGGTGAATTCCCACATCTGGAAAATGGAATGAACACAAATAAACAATCTGATGCTACACCTCAAAAATCTAGAAAAAGAAGAGGAAGTCTAACCCAAAGCCATAAAAAGGGAGGAAATTATAAAGATCAGAGCAGAAATTAATGCAACTGAAACTAAGAAAACAATACAAAGAATCAATGAATCAAAGAGCTGGTTCTTTGAAAAACTAAATAAAATGGATAAGCCCCTAACCTACCTTATGTAAAAAAAAAAGGAAAGAAAAAATTCAAATCTACACAATAAGGAAAGAAGGGTGAAATCGCTACAGACCCTGTGGAAATACAGAAGATCATCAAAACCTACTTTGAAAATCTTTATTCTCATAGGTTCGATAACACCCAAGAAATGGACATATTTCTAGAAACATACCAATTACCAAAACTGGATCAAGAAGAGGCAAAACTACTGAATAATCCAATTTCAGTTAAGGCAATTGAAAATATAATTAGAAGCTTACAGACCAAGAAAAGTCCAGGTCCTGATGGTGTCAGAGCTGAATTCTTCAAGAAATATAATGAAGACTTAATGCCAACACTCCTCAAACTCTTTAATGAAATTAAAAGAGAAGGAAGTCTCCCAAAATCATTCCTGGAAGCAAGTATTACCCTAATACCAAAACCAGAGAAAAATCCAACCAAAAAGAGAACTAAAGACCAATCTCCCTAATGAACATCAATGCAAAAATCCTCAATAAAATACTGGCAAACAGAATGCAGCAAGTTAGCAAAGAGATTATACACCACGACCAAGTCAGATTCATCCCAGGAATGCAACCATGGATCAATATATGCAAATCAATCTATGGAATACACCATGTCAATAGAACCAAAGATAAGAACCACATGGTCATTTCAATAGATGCAGAAAAAGCTTTTGATAAAGCTTTTGATACACTCATTTATGATAAGAACCTTTCAGAGCAGGGCGTGGTGGCTCATGCCTGTAATCCCAGCACTCGGGAGACAGAGACAGGCCGATCGTTGTGAGTTGGAGACCAGCCTGGGCTACAAAGTGAGCTCATGGGCAGCCTGAACAGCATAGTGAGACCCTGTCTCTAAAACACCCGGGCTGGGGATCTAGCTCAGCGGTCTAAATGCCTGCCTGGCAAGGGCAAGGTCTTGAGTTCAATCCCCGGTGCTGGAAAAAAAAAAAAGAATCCTTCAGAAAATTGGAATAGATGGCCATTACCTCAATCTGACAAAAGCCATCTATGACAAACCAACAGCCAGTACCACATTAAATTTTCAAAAACTGAAAGCTTTCACTCTAAAATCAGGAACAAGACAAGAATGTCCATTATCACTGCTCCTATTCAATATAGTGTTGGAAACATTAGCCAGAGCAATCAGACAAGAGACAGAAAGAAAAGCAATAAGGACAGCAAAGCAAGATGTTAAATTATCACTACTTGAAGATGACATGAGACTCTACATAGAAGACCCAGAAAACTCCATAGAAAGACTTCTGGATGTCATAACCAAATTCAGCAATGTACAGGGATACAAAATCAATACTCAAGTATGGAGGAGCTAAAGATTATGAAACAGTAAGCAGCAGAGTAAACAGTCTCTCTGAGAGAAACAGTTCAGATGCTGGAATATAACATCACGGAGAGGACAAGAAGGAAGGAAGTGGGTCCCCTGGACCAAGGAAGAATCTAAAATATGAATTGAACCCCATAAAGAGAATAAAAAGAATTTAAACAAAGAAGAACGTGGTAGTTGGCAGTGCCTTAGCCTGGAGCCGGATTCACTGAGCCAGAAGACCTGCTGAGCCCGGAGACGCGTGGTGGCGGTTGCAGTCATGGTCCTGGTCATGATCTCAGCTGTGGTCAAACCCAGAGGTCTCTGCAGAGAGGTGTGTGGGTGAAGGAGAGTGGTGGATGCAGAGATATGTGCTGGCTGCTAGTAAGTGGTTGGAATTCCACACTCCCCCACCCCACGGGAGAGAGTGATTGGCCGGGCTCCATCATGGAGTTGGGCAGATTACGCCCAGGGCCAAGACTGCTAACCACTTCTGGCATCAGCGCCAGGTTGTGGGCAGACCTGCAGAAGTTGCTTCCACCAAGGCCAGAAAAACCAGTCATTTGGGGGCTCCAGGTTGTGGGTGGACCTGCGGAAGTTGATTGATCTGAGATGCGCTCATGTGCACATTTCAGGCAATATTGCGTAGATTCCTAAACAGCATAGATTCACAGGGCCTGACCAGGTCTGCTCCCATGCAAACTCTGGGTGGCTTCGTGCCCAGCTCAGTGCAGAGACACAGGCACCCAACATCGGATATATGTAGCCAGCACTGGCCAGAAAAGACAGTCTAGCTTCAGAGAAGTTGTGGCCACTGCTGGAGTGCCTGAGACCACACTTCTCAGGGGGTTGGAAGAAATCAGGAATATGCTAACATGAAGACAGAGAGGGCAATCTCTGGCGTCAAACCCAAGCAGTGCAATTCCACAAGAGGAAAACATGGAGATCGAGAAATGCACACCTGAAATGTCTCAAGTGATGTCAACTGAAGTAAAGAAACAACTTCAGGAAGCTATAAGAGAAATTAGAACAGAAATTCTATCCCAGGCAAAAGAAGAAATGAAAACCATAATAAAAGAAATAATAAGTGTCTCTAAAGAAGACACAGATAAAAAAAATAGAGGAGCATAGGAAAATGAAGGAAATCATGAATGAACAGCATAAGAGAGATTTAGAATGTATGAAACAGATTCAAAGAGATATCCAAAAAATTAAAAATTCATTTGAAAGCTGGCAAGTTGACATGATGCAAACTAAAGACAGACTTTCAAAGCTTGAAGACAGGGTTGCAGCCTATGATCATGAAAGGAAAGATCTCTTAAAAATAGCAAGGTCTCAGGAAGTAATTCAACAGCTGGTGGACAACTCAAAGATGCATAATTTAAGAATTAAAAATGTGAGTGAAGAAGCAGGTGTCAAGACAAGTGACATCAGGACCTTATTTACAGATATAATTCATCAAAACTTCCCAAGCATAAAAAAAGAATATGACATTCAAATCAGTGAGGCATATAGAACTCCAGCTAGCCATAACCAAAACAAATCTACACCCAGACATATAATAAACAAGATCCCAGAAATTCAACTCAAGAGCAGAATATTAAAAGCTGTTAGAGAAAAGAAACAGATCACCTATAAAGGAAAACCCATCAGAATCACAGCAGACTTCTCAACGCAAACCATCAAATCAAGAAGAGGCTGGAGTGAAGTAATGCAAGCCCTGAAAGAAAACAACTTCCAACCCAGACTCACGTAACCTGCAAAACTTTCTTTCAAAATTAATGGAGAAACAAGTTACTTCCATGACAAAGAACAACTCAAGGAATTCATGACCACCAAACCAACCCTACAAAGATTACTAAAGGACATTTTAGTGAGAGA
>RJWT010030805.1:0-14537 GCA_004365215.1 Cuniculus paca | reverse complement strand
ATGGATCCTGGTAAAATTCTGCTTCTTAATCTGAGTGCTAGGACTCACCATTTTATAAAAGTTCATTTATCTGTACTAATAATTACATTTTTTCTGTATGTATGTTATACTTCCATAAAAAGTTACAATCTGAAATCTCAGTAAATAGGCAGGGGTCAGTCATGGAGGACTTAGGCTGCACAATCATCACCTTTAGGCCCAGACAAAACATCTGAAATAGTGCCTGAAATGGTGCCTGTGTAGGAAAGAACTAGGCAGCCTGCTGGCCTTGCCAGAAGGAACTGTGCCAAGAGTTTTACCAAAAAAATGATTCAATTTACCACTGTCTACTAGTGTGGCCCAGATGCTCAGGCAATTAGGTTTTATGAACAGGCTTGGCCTGAAGCCTGATCACAGGAATAATGTATAAAGATAAATCAGTCAAGTGGGTGTGTGCACAGCTATAGTATCAGGGAATGTCATTACCCATTACCTACCCAAACTAGCTCTGAATGTTTTCCTACTCTCTGTTTACGTCAGGGTGGGGGCAAAACAAGTCTGGGCAAGCCCTGAGGTACTGTTCAGCCTCCAGAGACTGCACCTTGATCTGGGCCTGGGTGGGTGGCACAGCTGCAGGGCAGAACAAGAATGCAGGCCAGGAGGGGGCGTGGTGACTGGTTCAGGATAAGAACTTCAAAGAAGCGAGCAGAGAATGAGAAACCGGGTCACAGACAGTGACCTGTCCCAAGGCAGGCAGTGAAACAGACTGGAATGTGGTGAAAAGGGCTGAGTTCCCAAATGACTAACAAAAGAGTAGATTGCACCAGCATCTGTGGCAACAAGCAAGACTGTCCAGGAAGAGGAGGGCCCGACATACTACATCCCTTGCCAAGTATGCTCTCTTAATAGGCCAGGCTCTCTCATGTGGTCCATCCACACCAGAACTGTACTGTATGATTGTCAGTGATCGGGTGGGGGGGGGCACTGGGCATTGAACCCAGGGCCTTCACATTGAGCTACATCCCCAGCCCTTCGAAATGGGGTGTTGTTGAATTGCCCAGGCTAGGATCCAACAGGCCAAACTTGTGATCCTCCTACCTCAGCCTCCCAGAGTGCTAGAATTATATGCATGTGTCACCATGCCCGGCTAGCACTCCACAAATTTTAAGTCATTTAGTTCTTTTTAACTATTTATTACCCACCCTCTTACAGATCAGGAAACTGAAGGACAGAGTTGTCTGCCCAAGATCACAAAGCGAGTGGATGACAAATATTAGGATTTGAACCCAGACAGCCTCACTCCAAATCTCACACTCCTTAAATCCATAATTGTGTCACTCACTGAACCTTAGATTATGTCTGAACCATAAAATTCCAATAAACAGAGCAACTACTTTTCAAATGGATTCTACTACGGAAGCATGCTAAGCACTTTGTATTTCTCAGGTATTGCTCCATTCTCTCTAGGAGGCAGATATCTCTGTGATCAAAGACTCCTGAATAAGTGGGCTTTGAAGCTGAATAGATCTGACATAGGCCAGCTTCTCTCTTGGGTCCTTGACTATGACTCTATGACTTTCTACTGTAGCACTTTCCCCAAGTTCCTCCGAGGCTAGGCTCCAGGCAGAGAACCTCTCATTCTAACTTTCCCCCTGACCTCAGCCCAGGGAGACCCTATTAATTCTGGAGAATCTTTAACAATGAACAACACTAGCTGGGGGGTGGTGGCTCACACCTGTAATCCCAGCACTCGTGAGGCTGAGACAGGAAGATCGTTGCAAGTTCGAGACCAGCCTGGGCTACAAAGTAAGCTCAAGGCCAGGCTGAATGGCATAGTGAGACCCTGTCTCAAAAAGACAAGGGCCAGGGAGTTGGCTCAGTGGCCTAAGCTCCAGCCTGGCGAGCATGAGCTAATGAGTTCAATCCCTGGTGCCACAAAAAAAATTAAAAAAAAAAAAAAGAACACTATTAAGAGTAAGCACCATCATTTACTACGCACTTAGTACATGCCCCATACTAGCCACCACCTCATTCATTCATTACATTCAATCTCTATGATACAGGCTGTCTTGATCCTCATACTACAGATGAGAACCAGAACTGTTAAGTAACTTGCCTTAGTGATACAGCTAGAAAAGAGTGGAGATGGGATCAGCTATCAGATCTAACACCAGAGCAGCCTAAGCGTTTTATCAACCTTGATCACTTTTTGATAGTACATACTGGTCCATCTTTTTCTTTGGCAAGAAAATTCCATCACAAGGATTATATGCATGAGCTGTCCTTATCTCTTTTGGTAGAATAAGGGAAGTTGGAAGGATTCTTAGGTGCCAAAATTCAAGAATTTTTAGTTTGAAATATTTCACTGCTGACCAACACCAACAGTGAACAAGCAGGAACACCTATTAACATGTTTGTTTTCCTTTTTAAAGTCTAATGAAGATTACTTTACAGAGATGGAGTATTTTAATTAGTCCACTGAAAGGCAGAGGATTTACTGACCAAAGCAACAGATTTCAAAGGAAATCCATGCTCTTCCAGCTCAACTAACATTAACTCTGTGTACAGATCTGGGTTTCCCACCAATACCACCATATGGGCATCAAATACAATGGCCTAGGCCTGGGCCTGCCCTGCATCTCTCAGTGTGTCTCAGGCAACCACGGGCTGCTACAAAGGAAGCCCAGGCAGAGCAAATGAAGTCAAAGCCACAGAGCAAACAAGCCCATTCCGTCCTGTGGGGCACCTGATCCATGGAAGTCTAGGGACTTCTAATCTTTCAAGTTAGTTTCTCTCTAATCATGTGCTCACTGTAGAAACTTTGGTAAAAAAATAGATATAAGGGGCCGGGGATATAGCTCAGTGGTGTAAGCGCCTGCCTGGCAAGCGTAAGGCTGCAAGTTCGCTCCCTGGTACCAAAACAAAACAAGACAAAACAAAACAAAACAATACAAAACAGATATAAGAAGGAAATAAAAATCACCCAAGAACTTATCTCACATAGACAAGTACTACTTTTAGGGGCTATTTTCTATTTTCATTGTGTTAACATAGTTGAGATTAATTAAAATACACAATGTTGTATTCTGCTTTAAAAAACTATAAATGTTCGTGCGTAATTTACAATTATTTAAAAATGTCCACTACATGGGTAAAACAACTGCATTTTATTTTACTATTCCCTTGTCTGTTTTGAGAAGTATTTTCTAATTTTTACAGTCATAAATAATTTTGCAATTAATGACTTTGCCTCATGAAACTTTATCTGCATTTCTGAATTAGGATAGGTTCTCAAAAGCAGAATAAATCAAAGTATAAACATCTTAAGACGACTGCCAAACTGCTTCCAAAGAGAGTTGTACAATTTTGTGAGTCAATCGGTCACATGGGAGAAAGCCTATTTGACAGAATCACTGCCAGTACTGAGAACTGAATTCTAAAATATTTACCAATTTCAAAAGCCCCATCCCCAAAATTTCAAAGTCACTTCTAGGCTGGGACATAGTTTAGGTAGAATAGCTTAGCATGCCTAAGTTTGATCCTTGGCACCACAAGAAAAAAAAATCACTTATTTATTCAGTTTGCTTTCTATTAATTTTGGAGCTGAATATTTTTAGGAATTTTTGACACATTTATCTTCTTTCTCATGTGACATTTCCCAGTTGTTTCCTATTTAAAATACTGAATTAACTGAGCATTACTTTTTTAAATATCTAATTATGCAGCACAAATGCAGAGATATGACTTGCCAAATTTACGGCTAAGCTAATTTTACTGTATACTACACTATTAGTAGGGATTACTAATATACTCAGAGTCCGAGTAGTTCAGAGATTCAACCCCAAAATAGAACTCTTCAAGTATTTTAACAGATTAGGAACGTTGTTTGTGAAAGTCTCTATTTATAGTAGCCAACAATGGAAAACAACTTAGATGTCCAGCAGAAGGGAAGAGCTGAGACTCCAGGACAAACCTGCATGAGGAATGGAGGTAGAGGTGGGGTGGGGTGAGGAAAGACTTTCAGCTAAAATTAAACTTAGCTGGGCATGGTGGTGCAAGCCTGGAATGCCAGCACTCAGGAGGCTGAGGCAGGAGGATCGCCAAGAGTTGGAGGCCAGCCTGCACTACATATCAAGGTCGTCTTTAAAAACATTTTTTTCTCTGTAGAACCAAAAACAAAGGGCTTTGAAAGTGATCTATGTAACTTGTTCACATATTTTTCACCAAAACAGAACTTTTCCATTGACTTAAACGGCAATACGACATATTTTCTTAAAAACTAGCATTCTTTTTGGGTGTGGTGGTACACACCTGCAGTCATAGCATTCTCGGAGGCTAAAGCAGGAGGAGCCCAAGTTTGAGGCCAGGTGGAGCAACTCAGTGAGACTCTGTCTCAAAACTAAAAATATATAAAGGGCTGGGAATGTAGCTCAGTGTGAAGGCCCTGGGTTTAAGCCCTAGTACCATAAATAAGGGGCACTTTTTACATTTTTTGTGTGAGAGTTCTTGCATAGACTTTCATAGAGCATGTCTTCAGTCTGTTTTTGCTCTTTAAAAGGACATTTCAATGCTGAGAGTGGTAGTGAGTGAGCACCTGTAGTCTCAGCTACTCAGGAGGCTGAGGCAAAAGGATGCCTTAAGCCCAGGAATTCAAGGCCAGCCTGGGCCACACAGTGAGGCTCCCATCTCGAAAACAAAACAAAACAAAAGTCTAAACATGACATTTCCAAAGACAAGTGTTCAGTTCCTTCTGCCAGGATGTAGCCTATATTCATTCCTTATTTTCATGGACCCAGACCCCTTGATAAATGACAGTCTGACACTCTGGAGACAGGCACTGAGGAAAGGTATATTCACAGACATTAAAGAGTTCATGAGAAAAAAAAAAAAAGTCTTCACGGGCAACCCACTCAGGACCCTTTCTGTCTCTCAAACAGAAGATTTCTTTCTCTCAATAAATATATTCTGCTCTTAAAAAAAAAAAAGTCTTCACTATTTCAGAGCCATTTCTGGCAAAATGACTACAACCTTCAAAATAAAGGGATTCCTGGGCTGGGGATACAGCTCAGCAGCACAGATGCCTGCCTGGCAAGCGCAAGGTCCTGAGTTTGATTCCCAGGAAAAAAAAAAAAGAAAGGGAATTCAGTTTATGTAATACTTAGTCTTTTTGCTGGATGTGGTGGCACATGCCTGTGTTCCTAGCACTCCAGAGGCTAAGGCAGGAGCATCCTCCCGAGTTCAAGGTCAGCCTGAGCCACATAAGCGAGTTCAAGACGAGCCTACACTACATAGCGAGACCCTGTCACAAAAAAGCCAAAAATAAAAACAAAAAGCCTAGTATTTTAAGTAACCTGACATTAAGTTAAACTAATGGGTCAATAGCAGTGATGGCTAGAGACTTGAGAGCCCAACTACAACCTAAAACCCACTTATTTATCAGAAAGTTCCAACACTACAATTAAACCTGAGTACTGAGGTTTAGTTTAGAAAGAACAATTACATTAACATCTTTTATATTAAAAGAAAAACATGGTAACATGAGCCACAGGTTCACCACCACTGATCTCTAGAAAGACCACCCATAACCAATTTAAGAGAAACAATATCTTATAAAGGTCTAAGTCACACTCATGTGCCACCCTAGAAAATGTAAGTGAGAAGTCTTACTACTCTAAGTAGCAAGACTTTTGACTCATTCCCTGATACAAATTTTGGCAATAGTGTACAGAAATAAAAACTCTTATGATCTTCTTATGGGAGTATAAATTTAGCAAAAAATTTCAAAAATCCTAAAAAGACATATTCTTAGTAGCACAATAACTATTTCTAGAGCTTTACTGTAAGAAAATATGGTTATAAAAATTATTGTACATTAAAAAGCTAATTATAATATTAAGTAGCTGAAAACCAGAAAATCATGTGTATATTTAAAGGTATAAGTTGATCAAAGAATTTTTATACATTGGTAAAATGGAATAATAGGCAGATATATATATATATATGGTTCTATACATGGTAGATTGTATTACTGGCCTCAATTCCCAACTCTTCCCTATGTCCGGGCCTTTTGCCATGTAACTTTACAGTGTCTTCTCATCTTCTCATCATGAAAAAGACAGAAATCTCCTCTTCTAGGCTCACCCACATGTTATATTTTGATCAATAGGATGTTAGCACATGTGTTACAATCAGACTCTTAAAAAGCACATGCCTGACCAGCCTTGCTCACTACTGTGCCCCTGCCACTGCTACAAGAACATGCTTAAATTAGTCCCCTCATTCAAAAGGATGGCAGAAATGTGGAGCAGGCTCAGTCTAGGTTATTCAACTTCAGCACTCAATGAATGAGCCCTAGTAAAACCAGCAAACTGACTACTCACGTCCAACCCAGATCCGCTAACCCCTAGATGACTCACGGGTATGGGCTAAGTTAGTGTTTGCTGCTGTTTTAAGTCACTGAGTTTTGGTGGAGTCTGTTAAATAACATGGCAATGAGTGGTGTGTGTGAGGAGAAGACTAATTAATATAATGCTTAAAATTATGGTGGAGGATTCTGGAAATATATAACCCAAATGTTACTGGAGGGATTTCCAGTTAAAATGGTAGACTGATGACAGGTGTTTATCATCTCTCCCTACAGAAACCTCACTAAAATGACAATGAGGGAATAAAACTAGCATTAAACTATAAAGAACAGAACAGGAGATTACAGCAAAAATATTTTAACACAACAGTAGAAAACAAAGCCAATAAAAGATATAAAAGACAGCAATATGAAAGAAATTACAGTTAAGTAGCCTTTCAAAGGAATATTCATAAAAATCAGGCCCATTTATCCCACATAACTTCTGAGAAATTCAGAACCTGCAGGCATTAAGCACTATAAAAGGTGGGGGTAAAGTAGAGACAGGAAAATCAGCACTGGCAATACAGCTGAGTGGTAGAATGCCTGCTTTAGCATGTCAGAGGGCATGGGTTCGGTCAATCCCCAGTACCAAAAAGAAAACAAAAACTGAAAGTTTGTGCACAGACCCGTGAGAAGCATAGGTTTTAACCCAGTGATGGGCACCCAAGTGGGCACACATATCCCAGCCCTGTGTATTACATGTACAAGAGACCACAGTTCCAGAGAAAGATAACTAAAGAAGCAAAAGCCTAAAGATATGAAGCACAGTAAGAGACTGCCAAGTGTGAGGCGACAAGCAGTAAGATCAGTGAAAGTCTACAGATTGAAACCAGCCACTCCACCTGTGCTCCCCCTAGGTAGGAAACTGGAGGACTCCTCTCTGGAAAACAGAACACTTTCAGAGAAAACCTATGGACACTGACATTTAGAGGTGCCTGTAACAAACAAGGCAAGCCCACTGCCTGATCTCTGACAGTGCGAATGACCTACCAACAATCTGCACCCCCACACAATCTCCACATAACATCTCAGTGTCTCACTCTTAAATACGAGCAGACAGCCAGGATCCCCACATATAAGAGAAAATCCATGGGAAACAGGGACCACAAAAGGACCAGAAAGACAAAAAGAGATTGTGCTTGGAACAGACAAAAACTAAATGTGAGCTGGGAGCATACCTATAATTAGAACTTTTTAAAGTAACCCTTTGAAGAGATTTTCAGAATATTTTATTCCTGTCCCCCCCAGCTTCTCTACTTTTTCTATAATAATCTTGTATTACTTATATAATTTTAAAAAATATTGAGTGCTTTTTTTTTTTAAGCCACAGTGTAAATTATAAAACCCTGCATAAATCAGGGACTGAGCTTTATATACTTTCCTTCAGGGCCTTACCTTTTATCGTGGCCAAAATGAAGAAAGCAATAAGGGTGTTGTTGATGGCGCAGGTAGACTTGGCAACACAAGACAAGACCGTGTAGGGATTTAAGAGATAGCTGGGGAAGAACACACATATTCATATTAGTAATCCTGGCCAATGGACCAGGCCACCTTAGCTAGGAAGTTCAAGAGATTTTCTAAAAGCATACTCGAAGGGAGGCAACTTCTTAGGAAAGAGTTCTAACTAAAATGGAATGGAGTAGGGTATGGATGTCAATAAGTAAAAAGTACTGAATACTGTGCTATGTGGTAAATGGGAAATCATCATATTTAATCATTAGAGTGCAATAACTTTCCAGTTTTACAAAAGAGAAAACTGAGACTCAGTGGCTAAGTAATTTGCCCAAGGTTTCACAAGCTAATAAATACCTTCAAAAGCAGGTCTCTCGTGCTCTAAATCCAATGTCCTTCCACCTACTTAGCCCTCTTGGTAGCCAAGCAGTGTCCACTGACCCAGAACCCATGTGCAGAATCCACTGAATTCAACAAATCAGTTGCCATAGAACTTCACAGGACATCTGGACCTTCCACTGGGGAGGAGTTAATTTAACCAAAACACGTAGTCACTCCCAAGGTGGGAAAGAATGGGCTGAGAAAACGAATCTGAAATGCTGGTGAGCTGGGAAATCTTATAGTCTCAATGATTATTTTTATTTATTTCTATCCTGCTTCTACAAATGATTTGTTACAGTTACACTGAGAACAGATAACAAAAATAGTAGTAAAGAAAAAATAGCAACAATCAAAACCTGGGGAAAAATAAACAAAAGGAGAAAGTAAAAGCAAAGTCAGAAGATCAAATGGATCTTCTACAACATTATAATTAACAGCTTCAAATCCAGCTGTTTCACACCAGACAAAGTAAAAGGGAAGCCATTTACATAATTTGGGTTACCATATAGGAAGAAACATACCAGTGTCTTGGGAAGAGATTATAATTATTATTCGCAAAGACCTTAAATGACCTTAAATCTAGAACATCCCAGGACTACAGGATTAGCAGTTCTAAAGCCAAAGGCCTAAAAAATTGTCAGGGGGTTTTCCCAGCAATTATAGATAAGCTTATTACACAACCTTTAAAGAAATGACTGCGGCTATTACAAAACTACTGCCAGTAACTGGGTAGGGTAGCACACTTGTAAGCCTAATACTCTGGGAAACTGAGGCAGGAGGATCACAAGTTTGAGCCCAGCCTGAGCAACTTAATTAGAACTTGTCTTGAAATAACAAAAAAAAAAATTTTAAAGGCTGAGAATTACCTCAGAGTGAAGTCCCTTGTGTTCAATTTCCAGTACACACACACACACACACACACAACCCCTACCCCAGGAGACACACGAGTCCAAAAGTACTCATAATGTTGCTAAACTCCTGGTTCTATTAATGTAAGGTAGTTCCCATCTATATTTCCAAACACGTATATATGAACTGACACTCCTAAATTGTTTAGTCAGAGGAAAACCAAGCCATTTTTAAATAGTAGGTAATATTCAAAAAGACACCAATCTGGAATATTGAATGGGAAATTCACACACAAGGCAGAGTTGCATAAAGTCATCATAAGCCCTCTTCTAATTCTGACGAGTTCTAAGGGCACGTTTTCTTTTTTTTTTTTCGCGGCACCAAGGATTGAATTCATGACCTCGCACTTGCCAGGCAGGCGCTTAGGCCACTCAGCTAGATCCCCAGCCCTTGTCTTTTTGAGACAGGGTCTCACTATGCCATTTAGGCAGGCCTTGAGCTCTCTTTGTAGCCCAGGCTGGTCTCGAACTCACAATGATCCTCCAGTCTCAGCCTCCTGAGTGCTGGGATTACAGGTGTGAGCCACCATGCCCAACTAGGGCATGTTTTCTAAGAGCAGAAATTTGTCTGTTTTGCTTACCATGTATCCCTAGAAACATTATTCATATTCAATGACTATTCATTAACTATTGTGAATAATAATTCATATTTGCTTATTTCAGGAATACAAATGGAAATAACCTGAAAGAATTAAACTTACTGGTAGCACCAGGTATGCCTGAAGAATCTCTTCACAAAATCAATCAATCAATCAATCAATCTCTTCACAATTACCTAAACAACATCCACACTTCCACACTGGTCACCCAGCTGGGGTAGTTACACTTGTCATTTTATTTCAGTTTTCTAAACCTCAAATGGGGGATTAGATGGTACAGAAACACTGAAACTGCTTAAAACAAGAGCCACATAAAGGCTAGAATTTTATTCATTTCATATATCACAACTGAAGAACTTTTTTTTTTCTTAAAGAAATACTGGTTACAATGCCAGGTGTGGTGGTGCATGCCTGCAATCCCAGCACTTGGGAAGCTGAGGCAGGAGGACTGCCACAAGTTCAAGGCCAGCCTGGGCTACATAGTGAGTTTAAGGCTGGTCTGAACTATGTGGTGAGACCCTGTCTCAAAAAAAGAAATACTGGTTACAAGTAGGTTGGAGCCTAGATCAGCATCAAGTCAGAAAGCATTTGTGAAGGGTCTAATTGTGCATGTTCCTGTGTGCGTCTTTGTCCTGACAGAGACAGAATGGCTCTGTTTCTTTTGCTGGCCAAACCCCAGTTGAGCAATAGAACCACAGCAAATACTTGATGACTAAGACAACAGATCTCCAAAAATACAGCAAACAACATGGGAAAGTCGCATCACATTTTCCTTGCATTTGTCTGCCCTAAAGTCTGATTTGTCAGAGAATACTTACAAGAGGGCCACTTTCAGAGGGATGTAACGCATTTCCATAGGGGTTCGGATGAGTTCAGCCACATCTGGGGCATACTGATCCAGTTCTAGGAGGAGCTTCTGCTTTTTAAACTGGGGGAAAAAAGATGACAGAATACATGAAACAAAATGATTCCCCATTGTTTTCAGAGTGAAGATGAAAGTCCCTGCCATGACCTGCACGACCCAGGCTGGTTTGGTTCTACTTCTCCAGGCTCATCTCACACTTGCTCCCTCCACCTCCCACTTTCTGAGTTCTGGCACCATGAATATGCCAGCTCCTCCTGCTCCCAGGCCTTTGCAGGTGACCTCTTCTCGCTCCACAGTTAACCCCACACAGACTTTAGAGCTTATCACTTCCTCAGGAAAGCACATTCTTCCTCCTGGCCTCCAACTAGGCAAAACTCCCTTATTATGCATATTTTTTCATAGCACTGCCCATGTTATAACTTTTTAATTTATTTAGGTAACTGACTAATGCCTGAGATCCTCCTCAGCCTACAAATTCCATAAGGGTAGGAATCATATTTTTGCTCACCATGAATGCCTAACACCTGGCACAGCAGACAAGCACTAAAGATCTGCTGCTGGGCATGGTGGTGCATGCCTGTAATCCCAGCACTCCAGAGGCTGAGGCAGGAGGATCACTGTGAGTCTGAGGCCAGCCTGGGCTACACAGTGAAACCCTGTCTCAAAAAAACAAAACATCTGCTGAGTGGCTGAATGAACAAGTAGCAAAGCCAGTTCTTAGTCATTCTTCAGTTATTGTCAGTGGTCTAAGGACTCAAAAATTCTCATACACCATAGTATCTTAGGTTCTTTCTGCTTCACTCTCCTGTATCAAGTTTTTTACTTCCACAGAGAAGGCACAAAATGGTCATGATAAAAAGAAAGAGGAGAGCTGTGTGGCTGGGCAGTTTGTAAGTTGAAATGCAATAGGGTAGGGGTGAAAAGCTCCTACTTTCCCCTGATGTGTCTCAACAAGTTCATGGGTGTGTTTCAGAGTGAAAAACAGGTAGGCAAACTTATAAGCAAACATAGGTCAGACTACAGATGGAAAAGGCCCCTGAATCCTAAATGGTGGCCCTACTGATTTAATGATCAAAGAATGTTTAGACAGCATAAAACCAAGTCTGCATCCTATTACGGTACTTCAGAGAAGCCAAAGTAACAAGTGCTTAACTGTATATCATTAAAGATTTAGTGATGAAATAAGCAGATCATGATAGACTATATACTGCATTATACTACTATTTTCATAAAGTTAAAAGTATGTGAAATAGCCAGGTGTGGTGGTGCACACCTGTGACCCTAGCACTCTGGGAGGCTGAGGCAGGAGGATGCTAAATTCAAGCCCAGCCTGGGCAACTTACAACTGTCTCAAAATTTTTAAAAAAAGTCTAGAAAAGTAGCTCAGTTCAAAAGCCCTAGGTTCAATCCCCAGTACCACACACACACACCTGTCAAGAAGTCATCAACAGAAATACAAGTAGTCCCAGTCTGCTTGCATAGGTTTGGCAAAGGCTTAATCAGAAACCTGAAACAACTTCAAAAACTTCCCTTTGATCATCTCTCTGTTCTCACAGTTGGCAGAGTCCAAGTTAAGTAGTGAAGATAATCATAAGTAAGATTTATGGGGCCACTCAGAGCTGAAGTTGTTTAATTAAAAAGACAAACTGCATCCTAAGTTGCTTTATTGGGACAAGGAGCTGGATCTGCCCTCCAAGCACTCAGGGAGCCCCAGCAGTGGTAGAGGAAGGAGGCCCACTGAGAGTTCTGCAGCAAGGTCACCTGGAGGGGGAAGAACCACAGAAGGCCATGAGAAGGAGACAGGGATTTCCTCCATGGGCAGCAGAGCCACAGGTGGGACTGAAGAGCCATTCTTCAGACTGGAAGCCAGCCAGCAGGGCTGCACTGAGAGGAAAGCTACAGGGATGTGTCGGTCTTGGACAAAGGGGACCCTGAGTCAGCAGTGGAAAGAAAAGACAACCTTCTCAAACGGTACTTCAAACCAGAAAGGCCTTCTGACAGGGGAGACACCAGGAGGAAAAAGCAGATGAGCATCCCCCACATTCTGTTTCCTCTTCTTGTCTCCCTCAATCTCAACAGCATGGTCACCATTATGGCTGACCTTACAGGCCCAACATCAGCCCTTTTAGCATAAATAAAACCTGTTTTAAAAATCCCCACTACATCCAACTAGAGACAAGAATGTGGCTAAAATTCTGAGTTCCAAATGAAAGGCCCCATCCTCAGCAAAAAACAGACAAGACTAACACTGCTTTTGTGAGGTAGATGTAAACCACTGTGATACTCAATAGGTCTCCATCCATCAATATTCATACTCTACAGGCTGACGGCAAGATCGGGGAGAGGTGAAGCCCCCTTAGCACAACAGTTTTCAAGTATGTATTTGAGGGCCGGGGATCTAGCTCAGCGCCCTAAGCGCCTGCCTGGCAAGCGCAAGGTTGTGAGTTCAATCCCCAGTGCCAAAAAAAAAAGGATGTATTTGAGTGGAGACATAGCTTCATTACCAAGGATGAAAAGTCTCATATACTAGGCATAGTGCACACCTATAATTGCAGCACTCAGGAGGCTGAGACAGGAGAATCGCCATGAGTTTGAGGCCAGCCCGGACTACACAGTAAAACCTTGTCTCCAATCTTGAAGGCTAGAAAAACTAAAATGTTTCCAAGACTCTGTGATATGATTTCCTCTGACAAACTGGAGATTTTTAGAGGAAGACATATGCTGATATTCTGCCTAAATCAACTATAGAAAATAGAACCAAAAACTGACCTTTAAAATGAGTTAATTTTTGACTTAGCATAAATAACAGTTTTACTCTAACCAAGAAATCTAAAGCTCTAACTGATTTCTGAGACTGTAGAAACAAAAATATTTCAATTGAGTTGAGAATGTAGCTTAACAGTAGAGTGTTTTTCCAGCATGAGTAAGACTCTGGGTTTAATCCCCAGCACTGTAATCAAACAAATAAATAAAATTTCCAATTTTTAATTTAGTCATTACAGGCATGCACCACCAGGCCCGGCTTAGTCTTGGTGACAACAATACATCTTGGTGCATTAAAAAACAGAATACTAACAATAATCCATTTGGTTTTATTTCTCCTGTTATAAATCACAAAATGGAGGAAAAAAATGTTTCTACATAAATTCAGAAACAATATATGAATTAAAAATATTGGTACTAAAGATATCTCTCCTGTTGACAATGAAGTCCAACTTGTTAGAAAACTAACTGAAACCTACTCTTATTACTTACCATTAAGCTCCCCACTCCCATTAAAAACTTTTTAAGGCCCAGGGTGTAACTGAGTGGTAAAGCACTTATCTAACATGTACAAGGCCCTGGGTTTGATCCCTAGCACCACAAAACAAAACAAAACAAAAACCTCTTTACTGGGATGCGGATGTATTTTTGTGACTTTTGTACAGGAGAATAAAAAATACACACACACACACGCACACACACACACACACACACATATAAGTAAAGAAAGAATATACATGATGTTACTATCAATAATCCCCTTTCATTAAAGCACTTCAGTTATACATTTTGGTTGAAAAGATGTGGCCAATTGTATTTTTAAATGAAAGCTACCAACCTTCCCTTAGATATATATATAGCTAGATAGATAGATCACATATATTTGTACACATAGAAATTTATTTTCCCTAGTGTTTCACATTGAAAACTTTCAAAATACAGAAAAGCTGAAATAATAATTCAATAAATCCTCGATCCAACAGTCTGTTAACATTTGGTCACATTTCTTTTATCTTTGTATATACACCACATACACACTTGCACACAATTTTTTTGCCAACCCATTTCAAAATAAACTGTTGAGGCCAGGCATGGTGGTGCAGGCCTGTAATCCCAGTACTTGGGAGGCTGAGGCAAGAAGATCACCATGAGATTGAGGCCAGCCTGAGCTACATAGCAAGACT